>JAQISU010000102.1:300000-575000 GCA_029339505.1 Unio delphinus | reverse complement strand
CGTTGAATTCTATTACTGATAAATCCTTCAAAGAAAAATTGGCTTCCTTTTTGATAAAATCGGCAATGAAAAGTAAATTGATGTTAGGTGCTGGTAATTAATAACAACATGGAATCTATTTATTATTCCCCAAGAGGATACAGGAGGGGTAAGGCTGCAATCAGTAAACTTGCTAGCGCCGCAAAAGTGAAAAAAACCACTGCGGTTCATTGGTTATCCAAACAGGCACTATGGCAAATTTATCTACCACCGCCTAAACAAATTCAATTCTCGCATTTTGATGTAACCGGACCCAATGAAGTTCATCAGGCTGATATATTATTTCTGCCACATGATCGTGGTTACAAATATGCGTTAACTGTAGTTGATATTGCAAGTCGATACAAAGAAGCAGAACCGTTAAAAACAAAATCAGCCACTGAAGAGGCTTCTGCATTTGAAAGGATTTATCGAAGGAGCCCTCTGCACTGGCCAAATCTGTTACAAGTTGACCCGGGCAAGGAATTTCAGGGTGCAGTGTTATCTACAATGAAATATCACAATGTCGCTATCAGACGAGGGCATACTGCACTGCATCGTGATCTGGCCATTGTAGAACGACTTAATCGGATTCTTGCTGAACGGTTATTTGGATATCAATACGCAAAAGAATTCATCCAAGAAAAAAGATCCCGTGAATGGGTTAAGAGATTACCAGGTGTAGTTACCGCACTGAATAACGAGATTACTAGAACCATCAACATGAAACCTATCAACGCGATTAAAAAGAAGTCGATACCTGAAAAACCACAAAAGGATTTTAGCGTTTCCCAACCAATTCTTGGTAGTAGTGTTATTGTGAGGTACTTATACGAACCAGGAGAGCTTGAAGGGGGTAGAAAAAGGGCTACTGATCCTATTTGGAGCGTCACTACGCATAAGATATCTAGTATAACACGATCTACGGGTAGACCTCCAATCTATAAACTGGATTCAACTGCCCCTCAACGGGGTTTTACTAGACAACAATTACAAGTGATACCCGAGGATGCTCAATTGCCACCCCATGGTCTTAACTAGCACCCTTGCGTCTATTACACTCAAGACAAGTCAACATCACATTATTTCTGACATGACCGAGATTGTTATTTTTTCTGTCTACGGTGAATTGGCGAGGATCCTTATCCGAATACTGCCAACGCATTATACAATTGCAGCTTGCGCAGTGATTATTCTGTTGTTTCTTCAAAGTGATTATTAATTCAGCATCAATATCAAATTCTCGTTGTTTTTTTTGTCCTGTTGTTTGTAACCGGAGAGTTTTTTATCAATAATATCATTATCGTCACCAATGATTTCATCATCGCCAATGATTTCATCATCGCCACCAATGATTTCATCATCGAAGACAATTCTTCGAAGTTGATTTATTTTTCGTACTCTAGACACTGCGAGATAGACTAAATTTGACCATTCTATGCGATTATCTACCATCCAAACAATTGTATCCGATATAGTCAATCCCTGTGAAGAGTGTATTGTTGCTGCATAACCTAGCGTCCACGGGGATTTATTAGCACGCAATGCATCTTCAACGACATTGATATCAACCAGCACAATATCATTTAATACGAGAATCTTCTTTTCACGCCCTGACTCTGTCAGGCCTGGAATATCAACTTCGATGTTCTGTTTTCGTGTATCCGATGGCCTATAACATAACGGTACTGGAAGCGTTGCAAATTTTTGTTTATGCAATTCAAATAACTTCATCTGAAGTGTATCCCTGACTATTTTTCTACTTGCAATGATTAAATCATTTGGTCTCCACGCTTCCCAAAACTCATTCATGGGAGTTTCCGAAATTATTTCACGGGTTATTTCACACTGGATTCTATCCGGTTGTAATCTAATTAGTTTCTTCAATTCTTTTAATTCATTATCAAGTGATCTATGATCGGTATCAATTTCTTCATAATAGTCTACAAAACCCTTTAGCCATTAATGTGGAGATGCACCGACAAATGGTGGTGGTTGGCCGTGATCACCGCACATGACGACTTTTGTATTCTTCAATTAAACCACTCAAGAAATATTTTTAAGACATCTTCTGACACTGTGTCTATTTCATCCCACATGATGAATTCAGGAATAAATTTCTCTCCCATGCGCTCAGGAGTCCATTTATCTCCCTTCCATCTAAAGAAACTATGATAAGTGCAGGCATTTACCCCTCTCTGTATCATTTCTCTTGCAAGTCTGTGAGTCGGTGTTAGTACAATCATTTTTGCGAAATCCGTAGGATTGTTACCACGAAATAACTCAATTACCCGGGTTGTTTTTCCTGACCCGCCACAACCGTTTAAATAAACTGTTTTATCTCTACAGATTGGATCAGAAATCGGTGGTGCACTAGAAAATTCTGAACACTGATTGCTTTCTAAGTAATTATTTTCAATGGTACCATCTGCTGATTGAATATAATCATGAATCATTTCTTTCTTAATTCTCCATGATCCCCATTTCTCGTTGCCAGTAGCCTTAAAATCAGCCATTTTGCTATTTATGTAAAATGAATCAGTAGCAACTCTAACTGCGGTGGTAGGAAATCTATTGATCATTGAAAACAGATTGATAGAAGCATAACCGAGCATAGAAGCTCTTAAGTGTGTGTACTGCGGATGGTATCCATCATTGTAGGTAACAATTGTACCCAATTTGGTTCCATCGGACAGAAATGCGTCCTTACGATTGACATATAGGCCCCTATTCGTTAGATCCGCGATTACAAAATCGTATTCAGCGTTGTCTATAATCAATCGTGAAGAATATTTCGTATTATCATCTTTGCCACCTTGGGTAAATTTACCGATTATTCTTCGTCCAAGATTTTTTGCTTCATTGTTTCTGATTTCAAATAACTGTTTGGACCAATCCATGATTTGTTGTTCATTAAAATCAGGAAACAGTTTTCGCTCTTCGCTAATTATTTTTTCTAGATCAGGTTGGGGTAACCAGACTGATTTCTGTGCTCGATAGGATATAATTGCTTCACTGACAATTAATGATTTTAACATCTTACAATCAAGCATATACCGTAATAACACTATTGGCATCCAGTGTTTTTTCAGACATGTGTTTACCAATCCAAAGATAACTACACGGATGAAGTCCTTCAGCCATTTCAAATGATACCACACAAGCGAATCCTGTTAAATCAAAATCAGGCAGTGGTCCATTAATAGCAACACGGGTCATTTCGTGTGTAGGGTGTCCAAATCGTTTGAAATATTTCTCACACTCTCCATACCCAAGAAAACTTCCTGGATAACACGCAATCATATCAACGGTAATAACGGTATCAGCGGTGTATTTTGTGTTCCATAATCGTCCGTGGCTGTATTCAAGACAGGACAATTTGACATCTGATAAGAACTCACTTCGGGTTGGTTTCCACGCGTTTTTCTTTCTAGCAAAATGTGCTGCAATGGATGGTACTGTGAAACAGTTTGCTAATAATTGATCTTCGATTTCCCCCTCAGAAAACTCACTAGCTAGTTGTTTCATTTGATTCTGTAGCTCTTCAGTACGGTATAATTCTCCGTTAGGCCTTACAAACTGATCAAATTTGCATTCTTCGTCTGAATTACTATGAAATAGCCACATTGACACGGGATCGTTTTTACTCAAATGGTAAATAGCATCAAATAATTTCTGCTCTGAAAAAAACTCTTCGGTTTGGGGTAGATATTTTACGGTTCTATCCCGTGGGAATATTGTTACTGCAGATGACCACGCGTGTGTGTTATGATCAATAATTTCAATGGGGGTTCCCTGTGATTTATATTTCGATTCGTATAATACTTCTCCGGTGATTGTCCTTACCGATATTGGAAATCTTAATGATTTTTCTAATTTAGTTATATCCTGAATTGTTGCCCCATGCTCTTTTACCGTGAACTCCCACTCGGTTATTTTTTTTCGTCTTAGATCAGTTAGTTTATTCCCCCGGGACGCATTTGTGAAGTGTTCTATTATTCGTTCTGCTACACAATTGAGGCCTGTCGAATATTTCATGGGTGCTAGTTTTGAAATATCAGGTTTTTCATTGAGCGGATAGATCCCGTAAACAACTGCTGTGACAGGATAAGATCTTTCGGAGTAGGGTTTATCAATTCCAGTCAAAATTCCCGGTTTTGAATCCTGATTCACGGTGACAGTTTTTTTACCCCTGAGAATGGGTTTAAATTTATCCCTAATAATCCATTTGCCATCCTCACGGATAATGAATTTGATTCGGAAAAAATGACTTTTTTCCCCAATACGTGAAATGATCACTGCTGCTTTTTCATCATTCATGGTAGCGTCAACAACACCATCAATTCGAAATGTTGACCAACAATAAGATGCTCCATCACGCTTGAATTCATTAAAACAGTCTCTGATGGGTTTATCAAGAATTTTATTCTTGGGTGTATTAGAAACTATATCAAGATTGAATTGAGCATCCTTCCATGGTGATCTCATGTTTCCGTCTCTTGGACGTTTGTTACGTTTTTTTGGTCTATCGCGATTAAATCTAGGATTGATTTTTAATAATCTCTTAAACTCCTTCATGTTTCCGTCTCTTGGACGTTTGTTACGTTTTTTGGGTTTATCGATATTAAATCTAGGATTGATTTTCAATAATCTCTTAAACTCCTTCATGTTTCCGTCTCTTGGACGTTTGTTACGTTTTTTTCCGTCTATTGGACGTTTTTTGGGTCTATCGCGATTAAATCTAGGATTGATTTTCAATAATCTCTTAAACTCTTTCATGTTTCCGTCTACTATACGTTTTTTGGGTCTATCGAGATTAAATCTAGGATTGATTTTCAATAATCTCTTGAACTCTCTATCGGTATTGAATTTAGCATTTTTCGAAGTCAATCTCTTGAACTCCTTCATGCTATATATAAAACAGGTGTCTAAATGAAAGATTTATGTATAATCAATCACTGCAAAATGGGTCAGTCATTGAATTAGACAAATAGTGTAGTATATAATGACCCAAGAATTCAGACTACACCCAGTGATTAAAAATTACGAAGCATCCAGTGATGGTGTTGTAAGACACTGTAGACTGAAGAACCCAATTGGGTGGGATAATGGTATGGGGTATTTGGTGTTTAATGTTGGAAGGAAGACATTTCGCAATCATCGTTTCGTATTTGAATGTTTTAATGGATTGATCAAAGATGGTTTTGTTATAGATCACATTGATTCTAATCCAAGGAACAGTTCTTTATCAAATCTGCAAGCTATCACACAGAGTGAGAATTCCAAACGAGGAAGGACTGACACTTGTTCAAAAGCGAGACCAGTGAAATCTTTGAATACAATAACTAACGAAGAGAAAATATTTCAATCATTATATGAAGCCGGTAAGTATTTCAATATTTGTAGAACTTCAGTACAATTCGTTGCAGAGGGGATAACCAAGACGGCTATTTCAAAAAAGAACGGACAAAAAGTTCAATTTAGTTATGTCTAATGCGTCATAATTTCCAATTAGAGATATGTCATTCTTATAGAATAATGAATTCTGAAAACATGAATAGCATCATAGTTGAAATAGCAAAATTGAAAAATCAGGATATCAAACTATCAGATGGGTTAAATCCTGATCAAATTGTGTCTGATTTTCAGGATATTGAATACGGGGTTAGCACTAACAAATATATGCTACCCAAGAAGTATGCACTCATCAAAAGAATTCAGAATTCTATTAAAGACTCTCTTTCATTTTCCAGTGACATCAGTGTGTTCGTTCCGTTGTATACTATCGTAGAGGGAATACGAAAAGAATTGGGGTACGAATACGAATTGAAAAAAGAAGTCAACTCTAAAATTAGAAACCTACGAGCATTAATTCAAGAAAATTGATTACCCGACCATTGATTGCCTGACCATTTATCATTCCGACCCTCATTTTTTTTAGCCGACCCTCAAAGGGTATGTCAAAAATCGATGGACGATGTGTCAGATTGATCAAAATAGAATGGAGCAACTCACAGTATTATTTATTTTATATACAATTATGTGACTTGCTCCATCATTGATAGAGCCGTTAAAACAATCAAATAACACTTCCATGACCGTATCAAAAATCATCCGACATGTCAAAAAAGTGGAGAAACTGTGGTATTAATTATTTTATATACAATTTCCACACTTTCTCCATCAGTGATAGAAGGTGTCTCACGATGAAATAACACTTCCATGACCGTATCAAAAATCATCTGACATGTCAAGTGTTTTACAATTGAAAAATGGTTTCTGATTTCAAATAATGGTCAATGAAGCATTAACAACCCGATTGGCTCGTGAACGATTAGATGCAATTAAGAGATTTGTACCAATTCGTGACTCTGTAAGAAATAAACTGCAACAACGACAGAATTTACAAACTGATTTTGCTCTGGGGTCTGAAGAGTTGTTTAAACCAGTAACCACAGCAACGAAAGGGGTAGAGCGTGCTTTACTGGGAGATGTTCCCGAGACGGGAAAATCTGTTATTGGTGAACTTGAAAAAATAGCAGCGAAAACTGAACAAACAAAACAAATGGAATCAAAGAGAACAGTAGATGATTTACGCGTGAGATTTAACGAGGAAGGGTTAGCAGCAATTGATGGGACTGATCCAACAAAAATTCCTGAGCTTGTTGTTACGTCTTATGAAAACAGAAAAAAATGGTTGAAACCAGAACATCATAAGTTTGTTAAGAATTTCACTCATTGGGCTGATATATTTTATAAAATCAAAACTAAAAAAAGTCAAATTAAGACAGATAGTGCATCATACATCGAATATATCGATGCCGTGGATCACGTGTATAATCAATACGAAGAGTTTAAACAACCAAGATTGCAAAAGCGGCGACAGCAGCCTGCAAAGAAAATATCTTTCTCTCCTAAAAAACAACAACTACCACCTGATGATGATGATGATGATGATTATTTACAAGAAACGGGTTTAGAAAAACTAGATGAAGCAGCTGGTTATAGCGGAAGTGGACTGCAAAATCCAAGGATTGGAAACACTTGTCCTGATAGTGTTATCAATGATATATCACGATTAGATGTTCTTGTAGGAGGATTCCGAGCTGGAAATAATTCACCGGAAATAATTAATGAAGCAGCTGATATCTGTAGACGGTTATTTGCCGGCGGTATCATGGATATCAAAACATATCGAGATTTCATTGACGAGTTAGCAAATGAGTATCATAGTGATTAAATAACAATTGAAAACACTATTGTTTTTATAATAATGATCGTACACTACAATCATGATAAACCAATCCTCGTCTATGTAGTTAATTCTTGGTTTCCAGTTTATAAGGCATACTATGGAGATGGCCTCGGCAATACCATTTTAGGATTCTTTTCAAGAATGGCCCCAAAAGTGATGCCGTTAGCTAAACAGTTATCAATGAAAGCCATTGATGTTATTCGTGATAAGGGTATTAGTACTGTTGGAGATCTTGCCGGGAAAGCGTTTTCAACTGCGAAGGATAAAATAACATCATTAGTGAGGCGAAAAAAGAAACCGTTACCGTCTACAGAAGAAATGCCTGCAAGTGTTAGTAAAATAATAAATAACGCAGTAGATGAAAAACTAGCGTCGATGGTAAATCAAGGGGACCAAAGCAATATTGCAAACATGATAGCAGGAAGTGGCTTTAAAAAACTACGACGATGAAAATGGAAAAATCGTTTACGATTTCACTATTTAGACTCTGATAAATAGAATAAAATGTTCAAAACGTCACCTGATCCAGCATTTGATATAGATGCCCCAGTCCCCAAGAATGATTCTGTACGCGATTATCAATATTACGCCTATCATGCCATAAACTCAAATAGTCGAGCAAGAATTGATCTTCAAGTCCATGATACCAGTAAATACTTTTTACCCTGTGAAGCATTTATTGAAGTAGAAGGAGAAATTGTAACAGCTGCTGATACTACTGCTGTACCAGCACCGTATCCAGCTGGTACTCAAGTCGGTTTTGTCAATAATGGTATTATGGCGCTATTTGAGAGTGCTAGATATCTCATTGATGGAAAAGAAATTGAGTCCATACATCGTGATGTTGATGTGGCTACAACAATAATCGGGTTAGCGAGATATTCTGATGATTATACAAGATCAGCAGGACCCTCTATGATGTTTGCAAAAGATGGTAAGAATACCGCTGGTGGAAATCAATTTGTTGTAAGACGACCAAAAAAAACTTGATAATAGTGATTCTGATGTCGAGAATATGATTATAAACAACGACGTTAATTTCAATCTAGGAGCCGCAACACGAAACGCAATGTTGCAAGGAGAGCGTAAATCATTTTCATGCGCGATTCCACTGCATCACATATTTGGATTCTGTAGAAACGTCAGAAAAGTTATCTACGGGGCGAAGCATACAGTATCGCTTGTACGAAAAAGTGATGATAATGATGCAATTTGGAGGAGTCCAGCAAATGCTGCAGCCGCCAATGCTGATGCCGGTAGAGTCGATTTAACAAAAATATCATTGTGGATGCCAGTGTTGACTCCAGCAATCACCGCAGAAGAACGATTACTATCATTTATCGATCAAGGAGGAAAGTCGTTGTTGAGTTGGCTAACCGTGAGTACAGATGTGAAGCAATCAAATATCAACGGGTTATTCACTTGGAACCTAGCATCAAATCAAGGCGTTTCTGCGCCACGTCATATATTCGTAGCGTTACAGGATACCACACGAGTTGGCAATCAACTCTCCAGTCATATGATATTTGATCAATTAGGTGTGAAAGACGTCTCACTGAGAATAAACGGCCAGCAGGAACCATCCGAGGATATACTACTTAATTACACAGAAAATCATATTGCACGAGTTTATCATCGTCTGTTGTCATTTATGGCACGCGATCAAAATGTGGATACTGGTTTGCAAATATCACAATATGATTTTAAAAATCTGTATCCGATCTATTACTTCTCACTGGAACATCTCGATTTGACAAGACAGTCAGTTGTTGATATACACTTTAGAGCTAATGTGACTCGTGGTGTTATTGCTGATTATAGAGCGGTTGCTGTCATTCTCAGAGATAAATCAATGCTACTCGAAGGTGTTGGTGGAAGAATGAGAGTGGTAGATGCCCCAGTAGAAAATCTTTGAACGATTTTTCTCGATTTTTCATTGAATTAGAATCAATCTATTATGTATAATGTCATATAGTGTTATTAGTGTTGCGTTAACTCCTGGTCAAATCAAAAAATTGCAATCAGAATCGGCTAAAAATGTGGAACCACAATCACGTTGAAACCTAATCAAATGACTGGTGGTGCAAATAAACTATCGCTGACAACTCGTCAGGTGAAACATTTCAATGATGCTTTCAAGGATAAAAAAGGGGTTCAGATTACTCTTTCTGCGGCTGCTATTAAAAATATGATAAAATCAGGTGGTATATTTCCATTGTTAGCTGCAATACCAGCATTGATTGCAGCAGCAGCCCGAGCGGTGGCTAAAGCAGCGGCGTTAGGAGCCGTTGGTACTGCAGCAGGAATGGCGTTGAAAAAGGCAGCTGGACAAGGATATAAAAAAAAGGGACGATCCGTTCACGGATTGGGTCTAAGACTACCAGGAACCCCGTATTCGTGGTACAGCGGAAAGGGTCTAAGACTACCAGGGACCCCGTATTCATGCTACAGCGGGAGATCCGTTCACGGATCAGGCCTGAGACTACCAGGAACGATTTATTAATTGAGGAACCTATGGTTCCCAAATCTTCGATGATTCCAATGTCCAATTTTGATTTAATGGATGCGGCTAAAAAACTAGCGATTAAACATTTCAGAGGTGTTTTTATGAACGATCAATTACCACATCAACCAAACAAAACTGAAACAGGTATTATTAATCTCGATAACAGCACCGGACCTGGAACTCACTGGGTTGCATACGCTATTGATCCACGTGGGCTTGTCTATTTTGATTCATATGGATTAGCCCCACCAAAAGAATTTATGCGTTACATAAAACAATTTCCAATGAAGACTTGGTATTCTACGCTACCAACACAACAAATCAATGACCCACCAATATGCGGCAGTGAAGTATTAAATGTCCTTGACGCTATTTCAGCATCTAGAAAACCACCTCATATTGTCGTAAATGACTACACCAGCAATCGCTTTTTAGAGAGAGAAAGAGTTTTACAATAACATGATTGATAGTTGGGGGAGATCTTTGAAACCCAAACCCGATGGCACTACAACCCCTGATTCTATCAAGGATATAACAAAAAAAATTAAAGATGAAATAGCTGAGACGTTGAATTTAGAAAGTGTTGAACCCAATGAAATAGTTGTATTTCAAGATCGCCAGGGTAAATTGAAATCTAGTAATATTTCTCTGGATAATATTTTAGTTAAACAACAAAACGCAATCGAGAACACCGTTGCGTTATTTTCCGATCAGGGTAAATTGAAAACCAGTAATATTTCTCTGGATGATATTTTAGTTAAACAACAAAACGCAATCGAGAACACCGTTGCGTTATTTTCCGATCAGGGTAAACTCAAACCGGGTGTACTCGTTTCGACGATTACAGATCGATTAAAAATTCTCAACGATGAGTTAAACAATTCTGTGGTTGTACTAACAACACTTGAATCTAGAATTGAAGAACACATAAAACAGTTTACCGCATTTCGTAGAAATATCATTGATAAATTTATTGGAACTACATTCGATAAAATTGAACTAAAACTCCCTGATATTAAAAAATCCATCGATGAGACGAAAAACTTCATCGAAGCCGTCAAAGGTGATTTTTCGAGGATGATAACAGTTATTGAAAAAACAAAAATTCCTCATGAGAAAACTAACAACATAGTATATACAATCCAACACGGATCATTTGAGTGGTCACCTACAAACAACAAATTAGATATCACTGCAACCGTTAAGGGTATTTATCGATTAACACTAGTAACACCATTGTCTCAATTTAATATTTCATCGTCCAGTTCATCTGGGGTCAATAATACGATTTCAACGATCATCGACAAGGGTACAAATGAAAAGTTCACTATAACATCTACTTATGAAACTTTGGCTAGGGTTTCAACAACATGAAATGTGGAATTCGTAGCGGATTTAAGTAAATAAATTGAAAGGATTTCACAATTGAAAACGCTAGCGTTGTTAAAATAAAAAATGATTTCATCATCGCAATATCGCTATGATCAGGTCAGAGAATATCAAACTAGACTCAAAACCCTGTCTGAGGAGTATGCAATGAAAATTAAAAAATATCGCAGGAGAATTACCGCAATTTATCTTACTGTGTATTCAGTGAGTGGTGTAATCACCGGAGCTGGTATTATACTGTCTTCAGTGACAATGATGGCTCCGATAGCTGTTCCAATTTGCATTTCTGCGGCAACAACAATCGCTGGAATTATTTCAATAATCACAAAAAAAATATCCTCATGCAGCCAACGGAAACTACAAGACTACATAATTCAATTTCATGTTGTGTCCACTGCATACTCGCAATTATCCTCATTGATATCGTCATCGCTCCATGATACAATTATATCAGAGAGTGAGTTTTCAGCGATGGTAGATATATATGATTCTGCGATGTCAAAATTAGAAATACAAAAACATGAGTATAATAACAATGACAACACAGATGGAATTACTTCAACAAATAGTGGAGAACACAAACCCAGTACAAACAAGCATGATCTCAATAACCTCAACAAATCCAGATTTCAGTGTGAATTTCCCCTCTCCGGTCCCAGTGAAGGAGATAGCTCTAGCAAAATTACGAGTATACCACAGTTGGCCAAATATTAGGTCAAAATCATTTGGTGGTCAACAACCGAATAATTCCCTGGTATTTGCAAATAAGAATAAACCCGACGGTACCCCAGACTGGAATGTTGTTTCCATACCAACCGGATCATATCAAATTGAACAAATCAATGATGAATTCGCGCTTAGAATAAAATCGATTACTGGAGTAGAGTCAAAAATAGCTATAACAGTTCATGTGCCGACACTATCATCTGCCATTGAAATAAGCACAGAAGGATACGTCGTAGATATCTATCAGAGTTCTATTAGAACCGTACTAGGATGGCCTGAATTACCACCCGGGGGAAAAACCGTTGATTTACCAGAACCAAAAAAAACCGATTATATCACAGACAGGATAAAATCTGATAATCCAATAAAAAGCTATAGATATTATGATAAGTCGTATTTTTTCATTAGAGTAGAATATGATGAAAAAATACGACTTATTCATCATTTTGCTAACCGGGATAAAATCACTGAAAATTTCACAGCTTTCAATAACGATATTTCGTTGTTGTTTATATCCCTTAGATCCGGCACTCTCACCCGAGATGAATTTATCAGTGTCGTAGAAACATGTAACAAAATCATCAATGACATGGAAACATTTCATTCACAAATTATTCAAGAGGTATTAGGTGACAGTAGTCCTAAAACAAGAGATTTATTTGCAATAGACTATAAGATCCGCATAGGAAATATTCCAACATTCAAACTACCAGGATATAATCTTTTAGAACTACAAAAATCTCTCGATGATGCCATCGATGAAGGTTTCAACAAAAATCCATGATACGTGGAAAAAAACACCATCACAACCACAAACAACTATCCTGACACACAATAATGACCCAGATGGTGGTGGCAGGCATATTGCTCCGTTCAATGTGAATATTTCAACGGTGATTGCGCTCAATTTAGTATGTGATGTGATCGAAGGAAGCTATCAAATAAATTTAGAACGATCAAATCAAGCTCAGCAGGGATATATTTTGTATTCATTTGCACCAACAGCTCCTCCAGGGTTTTTAATAATTGAGTCCCCGGTGAATCCAGTCTATATGCGATGTCATAATAATTCATTAACCAGAATTAATTTCAAACTCACTGACCAGTCTAATAATCTGATTGATTTACAAGAGGAGGTTTTACAAATTAGTCTATTTGTAAAATCGTAGTGATTTTCGTCGTAGTGATTTACATGACCCTCGAACACGAATCGTATCGGACTGGATCAAATATTCAGTTGATCCAGAACTGAAAGTTCTAGCAGCAGAGAGGGTAAGTGACAACGACGTTGTAATCCCTTTCCCCAAAAAATCGATGGAGGATTTCATTAATGTCATTGATTTTTTCATATTTTTTTTTGGACCTAATCCATGATTCACACACACATTGGGGCCTGATGTCATTGGTTTCATTGTTTTTAAGCGTGATTTCAGTGAAAACTTGTCTAAAAATGTTGTCTGATTCGCCCCTTCTGCTGCTGTGTGTGATCTTTCCTTAAAAATGCAAAAGAAAATTTCTCTGACACGTAATGATTTGGACTAAATCGTATGGTACAAGATTCTGTCTCTTCTGGTCCATTGCTAAATACGATAATGCATCTGTTACTAAGTAGAGTGGGAATCAAATTTACATCATTTTACTGTGTGTTGATTCTCGTATTGCTGTATTAAATTTTATATTCGCATTTTGATATCGTAGATTACTATTCAATATCCATTTCTTCAGAGTCAGTGTTACTGAGTTTACATATTGGCTATTTTTATAATGAATGATCCATTAACTCAGTGTATTATTTACCTGCACATGGTCTCATCCATCGTTATATTCAGCGATATGCAATACCAGTAAATTAACATTAGTGCAATGTTCATGTACTGATTCTTCCCTCATGTCACGAAATGTCATAGTAGCATCGGAATATGTTTCTTCAAGAAATGAAAAAGGTATACAGTTAACAAGAGCAATAACGTTCCTTTTTACAATGCCTTTACATATATTTAAAACAAATCATAAGATCTAGTGTTACATTACCTCTTGTAATGAAAACCTTTATGCAATGGATATGACGAATATTTTGAAGTTATTCTCCTGTGGCAAAATATGGAATATCATAATTGTTTCATGCCTTATATCTATGTTTTGTTGTATCGCAATGCTATTTTGCAAAACGTCTTGCTTTAAAGTTATTATACTTCCGAATTAATGTTATTATTCACTTATGTTATGGAGCTCTTTTTACTTTGAAGTGAAGAATGACTTGAATAAATCAATAAATATAACTTAAAAGCTGAACCCAACAAAACATTGATTATGCTTCAGATGTTTAGGGAAGAATAAAGAATTCTTAGACAAGATTGTATACTCCTATAATAGATTTGATTCGTCATTTCTATTTTCTGAAATTACTCTGCCAACTTAATGATAATTCCAAACTACACGATTTTAAAGTCAGAATCAAGACTGTATAATCAATCCATATTAAAATAAACATGTTTACCATTAAAAATGACTCAATGATTGATTTATATTTTAACGACGCTGCAGCACTTTTAGGCTTTTTAGCGCCTTGCAATGGGTTATATGCATAAACGTTTAAAAATGGTAAATGTGTTAGTATCGACTAGCGAAATCAAAAACCAAATAGTTGAAAGTAAAATAGTAAAATGGTAACATTGAAATATAATGCTTCCCGATCTACGGGGGTGTAAATGGGTTATGTTGAACGACAACAGATGAAAAGATGTTGAAAATAAGAGACGGTATTTAGCTAACATAAAAATGCTCTAACTAAAGGCTTAAAATTATAGCTTAGAATAATTGTTTACTTACTTCAAGAAATCTATAATACAAATGATGATTATTGTAACAAAAAGTTCCTTATTGTCATTTTTTTATAATACTTAACACCCGTAGGTTCCAAGTCGAAAGATTCAGTCATAAAGTGCTTGACAGTTAATATTTTATAGCAAGAAATGCGCTGTGGTAGATCCTCACTTTTTAGTATGTGGGAGTGCTATATACGTATGTCCATCTCGAATTCTTTCATTTTCTTGATATTGTCTGTTTGACCTCGTCACTCACGTTCACCAAGAAGGCAGCCGAATTCTTTCATTTTCTTGATATTGTCTGTTTGACCTCGTCACTCACGCTCACCAAGTAGGCAGCCTAAAGTCATCGTTTTAACACTTTTGGGTGTGCCGATAGATCGGGTTATATTTTCTCAATTACAAAATGAAACAATCTTGCATTAGGTTTTGACGCATAGTTTGAATGTATAACCATAAAGCGTGCAAATAACGCCACACTACAAGGTTCGCCCTCAGAGTCAGATTGAGTTTTCGCTCGTTTTAGTTGATGTGGTTTCCAATTTACATGATGGTTTGTTCACAATTCAGCACCTATTTTCCTCGCCCACCATGGAAACTGACGGGGGGACACGTTTCAAGTGCCATATATACACAGATGCTATACGTAGTCGAAAACATTACCTATGATTGACTCTTGATGTCACCACCTTCTAGAGTCGTTCAAATTACCTACTGATAGACCCGTGAGGCCACCTCTTTCTAGGAAGTCTTCTAAGACTTTGGAAAGGAAAAGCTAAGGGATACACTCTATGGGTAACAGAGAAGGAAAAATAAAGAAGGAGCACAAGTAAACAAAGACTTCCTAAGGCTCGGCGTTACCAGCCAATTTGTCGAGACGATGCTTTTCTTGCATCGAACTACAAGGATTACTTCCTTCACCGCCAATGTATGCACCCCACGGCTAACTGGTTCCATCTGTTAAGTAGCCTATTATGACAAGAAGTGATTCAAGTCAGCGTTGAAAGTTCTTGTATACCTTGTTCTTTTGAAGGAAACAATTTATTTTCTGATATTTACACAACCACTTTTTAATGTATAGTCTGGGCTAATAAACATGGTATATTTTCAAAGTCTATTTCATTTGGAATTAGATTGCACATGGTGACGATGTCTACTTTTAGACTCTGCTGAGTTTTGCATAATGGTACCATGGTTATCGTAACTTAAGACCAAAATATTGCTTTGGGTTTTATATGGGTCAACTTAGTGGTCTTGTTTCACCAAACATTGCCACATTATGCGGCTTGGCCAAATGATATGTGTTTAAGACTGTCGGAGAATTGTAACCGAGTGGGTATTGGATTGAATGAATAACTCAACACAATGTGTGAAAGATGAAAATGTATTAACTTAATTAGTAATGATTAATATATGATATAAAAATACAATGATTATCACACACTCTCAATATACAATTGATCCAGTCAGTCTATACTAACATTTACACGTTGAAATAAACCAATAATATATCTATTTTTTATAAAGCTTCTACAAACATCAATTTCAAATAATAGTACACACTGAGATATCAATATAGTTTCATGTATAGACTATGCCTGGGATTCAAACAATCTCAAGTTTTCAAATACGTTTCAAATTATCTGCAATGTCAGTAAGATTCACAAGTATTCTGGAATTCAACTAAGATTCAAGATAATCTCATGTAAATACAAATATACCCATTTAAACTACAATTAGAATAAACATATGCTTGTTGACCCTTGTGCAGTCGCACGATTAATCCACCGATAAACCATATACTTTCAACACGTTCCTCTGGTTACCCTACTCTTGTATTGGCCGATAACACCCTTCATGGATCCAGTACATGCACAGTCAGTCATACGAATACACTTTCAAACAGCATACAGCACCCTTGTATTAGCTACGTCTACAGTCGTGGCTCCACCACATGTAGAGACAAACGTACATAACATATAGACAACCTCGTAACCTCGTAACCACCTAACGTTGTAACCACGTAACTTCCTATCCATCTCGTAACCACCTCGTAAGCTACAATAAAACGAAACTGGTAATAATATTGAGCTCTAAAAATAATGATATATTAAAGTCTTAAAAACAACTTGAAATTCACAGTTCACAACGTTTCAAATATGCGTTGTAATAAATGAATCATTACAAGATATGGCAACACAAACTCAATTAACGTCGCATATCAAATAAAATATAAATTTAACACTCACCCTTATGGCTATTAGAAATATCCCTTGAAAATACGTGCTCTTCTTACCAGATTCAAAAGATCACAGTCGATTATGCCTTAATCGTTCTTAATCCATAGGACAGTGAGTAATATTCAGGGTAAAATACCCGTGCATATCGTGATTATTATGTCCGTATCCGCAAGTAGATTACTGCGGCGAGACATATGTTGGTTATGTCGCTGGTCTGGAAAAAAAAACCTGTTCATCCCAGATAGAGCTGTACGCATTCACAACACAAATAATCAAATATTTTTCAGGTAAAACAAAAGACTGTTTTTCTTTCTAATTATTATACTTTATAGTGGTTCTTGAGGGTCAGACTTAATTTGTACGACACTCCTTGGAATATCACTAGATACCGCCAACAAACGGAACGAAATATCAGGAGTGACATTATTGTTGAGAGGACTCTTGTTTTTTCGTACAAAATGTGACTTGTCTTCTTGTGGTAGGATCATCATCATCGTCATACGTCTCTAGCAATAGTGTGTCCCTTGAGGCATAGTGCAGAACATCTGACCAGTTTCCTCCACTTTTCTCGACCATGTGCCAATGCCATGTCTCCTGAAAACCTTTCCTGGTCCATTCTGGGATGTTTTCAGTCCACTTTGTTTCTGTGTATCTCTACTTTTGCAGAGGAGTTGCTGACCTGTAGTGCTGTTATGGATAGACTGTTGGCTCTAGTGACTTGGTCATGCCATTTTAGCTTTCTCTTTTTAACAGAGGTCAAGAGGTATTCACAAGGGCCTACTTTGTGCCTGATGGTGTTACGCACTTCTTCATTTGTGATATGGTCGATGTAAGAGATACAAAGGATGGTTCTGTAGCATCTCATTTCGTGTCTGAAATCTTCATTGTAATTATGCTTTGTGGGTCAAGGTTTCGCATGAATACAAAAGGAAGGAAATATCTAGTGATCTCTTTATTATGATTTTTATTTAAAGACAGATATTCTTGTCTCTTCAGATGGGTATTAGCTTTGTCATAGCTGCCGATGTGTGTGCTTATTGCGACAAAATGTCTATATGTCCTCAGCTTTGTCTTCTCGACTCTTATCTCCGTGTCAAATCTGGAAGATGTTTCATCAAGGTTCTTCACTAAGGTGGCGAACTTGTCTTCACTGCCCAGCTGCCCATCAATGTCGTGTGCATTGTGTAGGTTGGTGTTGTTACGCCTTCCAATGCTGACTGTCCAACAATGGTTTACCAGGGCATCGCTTATAATGCGTTTGTTAGATGTTGAAAAACATGGGTGACAGGAGAGAGCCTTTGGAAACTCCAACTGTTGTCTTGAACAAGTACCCCACATAACCGTCAGCAATTAATGAACTGTTAGCTTTGGTATACCGCTGCTTGATGGAATTGATGAACGTTTGAACCACATTGGACTTCTTAACTTTGGACCACAATGCTTCATGCCACTGTCAAAAACCTTTTTGAAATTTATTAACACATGATAGATGTCTTGTAGATGTTGCGACTACTTTTTCACGCAGAAACCTGCCATTATATATTTGTTATCTTGTGCTTCTTCCACTCCGAAAGCCTGCCTGTTCTGCAGCCATTTTTTCTACATAATGTCGTAGGATAAAAGTTCATAAATACTTTATCAGTGTGTCAACACCTCCTAACTTTTAAAAGTTAGAGATGGTGGTCCGGTGAATATAAATATACAGTTACATGTTTTTGTTTGCGACATTGTGATGTTCATTAATGTTTTTGCCAGTGCTCGCATACTATTTTTTGTTCAACTGCCTACTTTAATGTTGGTCGTTTCGGGCCTTTTCGTTAATGTCCTTATATTATTGTGTAGTGTACATTCTATTGTTGCTGATATTGGGCTCTGGGTCGCTTCGCGCTATCGCCCATAGTGGCACAGTCTATCAATTCCTTAATTCACTTCATGGCGAGATCTTATTCTCCTGTTCCCAAAGACATTTTAAATTGGCTAATAGTTAAGCAATTTGAATTAATTTCTTCTTCAGTTGTTTTGCCGATGGCAATAATGTTATGTTTGGTGTCTTTTGTTTTCGTTGTGAATGACCTGAGACCTGTTTCCGATGTTACTGTTTGTGAGCCGCTTATTTTTTTGTCCTTATTTCTGTGTTTCTTTTACTATACAGAGATTTAAAACTCCTCTCTTTCCAATATCAGAGATATCCACAGGATATTTGCATACACAGTATTGATGAAATGTATGCTTCTTTTTAGAAATTTGGATATCTAGGATTTCAATTGCTCTGGGAGAGTGGATTGTCTAAAAATAATATTTTTGTGTAAAAATATTTGGGAAAATCTCTGTAATTGTGGCTTTACATTTATGAGTTGGGTCTGTATGAGGAATGTAATCCCCGTTTTTATTACATCTGGAATGGGCCCATCAAAGCAGCTGACATGGAGTGCATTAAAATCTTTAATTACTTTTATGACAAATGAGCGAACGTGCAAGCCGATAATATATTAAGGGACTTGCGTCTGTTCATTTTATAATATGCAGCCATTTTTGTTGTTATCCATTACTCATTCCTATTTCAGGCAATATCTCCTGGACACTATGATCCAATTAATGCATTTGAGATTCATTTGGCTAATTGTTGGCTCTTTTACTGTCATATCTTCTCCATTGACATTGATACACGAGTGCACCACAATAATGTATTCGGTCTGTTTAGTTTAGCTATGTATCAAGTAGATTTTATGAGCCATAATTTGGGTTGATGTTAGAGCCACTCAATCCAAGAGTTCACAGCTCAGTAAAGGAGACTCTAGTTATAACTAGTTTCGGGGTTATCAAGTTTTAATCCTTTAAATTGCTTGGGTTATACCACTTAATTTACCTGTATAAACCGAACAGTTGTCAGTTAACTTTAAATTCAGGGTGAACATTTCTTACGATAAATTGATACAACTGATCAATCAATCACTCAGTTATTCAGCTATGTACGGCCAACATATATTGGCTTTTTACTTTTCATTAACAGACATAATGAATATTTCTTTAATATTCGTGAAGTGGATAACAGTAGACACCACTTTTCGGACTTATATCCGGTTGCAAGCAAACACGTACTTCGGGGAACATAAGAGCGTGCTTGGCTAACTAAATATATCCTTCAGGATGGAAACAGCCCATTTGATATTTTAATCTATCAACCGCATACTATTTAATTTGCATGTATTGTCGAGGAAATTAAAAACTCCAGTTATAGTCTGATTCTATTTGAAACGCAAGAGATGTACACATGTTCAATTTCTGCCCATTTGTCTGATTTACAACCAATTGTGTCGAACACATAAATTGGAATTATGATCACTCTAATCTCTAATACGGTGCAAAACTGTACCAATGTTGCATACGCAAGACAATCAAACGATTTTAAGAACACAGCGTGGAGACTACGTCACCCCACAAAATCAACTGCCTAAGTTAAAGTAACATCATTGTTCAAACTTCACCAAAACTGTACAAAAGTATGTATGTTAGGAATGAAAACATCAGATATGATGAAAAATGTCAGCATTCGCTGATGTGCAAAACACGTTCAAACTTAATCGGCGTCAGTTTCATAGTTTGCACACAGGGAAGGCTCACAAAACAAGAAAAGATAGGAATGACATTATTGATGAATACGTGGTAAATGTAATTGATCAAATTAGGAATCAGCCCACGATACGAAAGGGAATGTCACCAACGATTCGTTACTTGTTCTACAATATTTATTTTTAACTGATATGCATCATTCAACATTTCAGTGACGAACACGGCACCTCCTGGTAAGTTTACCTTATCCAATATCCTCAGACTTCCTATAAGGTACCAAATTTCAAAAGAAGAAAGGAGAATACCGCAATGAAAACAGTATCATAAAATAGAATATTTTGATAACTACCTATGTTAGAAAAGTACAATTCCAACAGATACCTATGTCTGTTTCAGTCAGTGTGTTGTTCATGTGTAATATGTCGGTACAATATTTACTAGACATTAGTTTACGATAATATTAGCTAGGGCAAATATTTGTCCTTTTGTAACAACGTATACAGTTCAAGCCTCCAAAATGATAGGAAATATAATGGCACCAACGTTTCTTTGATTTTATTGATTGTTTATATTTTATCTGATACACATCATCCAACATTTCAGTTTCAGTAATGACCACTATACCTCCTGGTAAATTAACTTATGCAGCGTTCTTAAGCCTTTCTAAACGGTAACACGGTCAAATGAAAAGTGATAAAGACCACAATAAATACTTTCTTGTGCACCTGAATATTGTCAGCAACCGCACTCACACAATCTTGACCATTCTAACAGGTCACCAAATCGTCGAGCGATCAATGTCATTTAAAGATTTAAATATCCGTACATTATTTACGACAGAGCAGTTTATGACACATTTTGCGATGGTAGGAATATACCCCTTAGATACTGTCAATGTAAATGCCTAGCATACTATGTCATTGCTCACAATTGCTTGCTAGTATACGAAGACAGGATGAATATCTTGAAGAAAGACCATGCGGCTCACGTCTATATATCACACATTGGCGACGCGATACCCAAGCAAACCATATTCAAAGGTGATTATTGATTGCATTATGTCCATTTGCATTTTTTGGTCTATACCATACGACCAACTGTGGATAAGTCATACAACATCATTAGGGTCTATCTAAAATAGCATCAAACAATAGCAGGACTGAGGGATCCAATAAATTGTATGTTTTTAATTACGTTTTACTTAAATGCTCTTTTCATAATGTTACTACTGACATAGCGTTCAAATCAAAGTAAAAACATTCAGGCATTTTAAACAATTGGTTCAAGGCCTTAACAAAACTGAAATGATATCATAGAAGAAAGGACCCTTTTTTCCATCTATTTGGAGTGACCTGGACAGTTCTCACAAGGTCATTAAATCGCGGCCAAACAGAGATTGATCAAGATGGATCAATGAGCTTATTTCAAATCAGTGTCACTAAGGTGACTTGAATTTAGCAATATTGTCGCCAATTCCATGTGTTTCTCATTGACTGGAACAAGTTGCAAATTGCTATTTTGCTGAATCGTCCCTCAGTACTTACTCTCTTGGCGGTGCAATCACAGACCGCAACAAGTGCTCATGTTGCAGTGCTGCTTTTCAATCATCACATAATTATCTCATTCCATATTCGAGTGAATCATTCTTGAGGTACACTTCCTCTAATTGATTAAATTTGCAGTTGACGATTGTTTCTGTTGAGGATTTCTTGTCGCATCTGCCTGCCTTTTCCCATTATGCTGTTGTCACGCCATGCTTGTTCCCGCAAGGTTGTGGCATTTCTGTACTTCCAATGAATTGTCTTTTTTTTCTCTATACTGATTTTTTTCTGGATGCCTCCATTGTCGCAATTAACTTGTGTACGTTCTCCGCTAATCTGCAACCTATTGACTGTCCCACTGATGACCTGGATTTCCTCTCAGTGTTGTAGATGACACTTGAGTCCAGGAACGAACATCCGAATTTTAGTCTGGGGATGGAGATGTTCTTCATCTTGTTTGAGGTATTGTTGTTTGGAGTTTCCACTTCAGGCCCACTATTATCATTGGGTCTGGTGCCTAAGACTTTGATTGTATTCAGGATCTGCGTAGTAATTATCATTTCCATCTGTGGCACCATTGTTGCTGTGTCTTCATATCCACTATGTTATCCGATGACTTGGTACAACTGGAAACGAGTTTATTTAAATGACTGAAGCCTGGATGTGAAGAAAAGCATTTGTCACAGAGAATACATTTCACACCAAAAACTTCATATAGACAAGACATATCACGAGCAGCGTAAGTAATCTAACCTTATAATTTGTACATTGGTTTACAGTATTAATGAGTAGCAAAAACAACTGCAACAAACAAGCATATAGTTCAAACAGGAATGAAGTTTTTGATAATAACACCAAACGGTCATATATGAGCATAACAACGTAGCGAAAAAGTGTACAGAGTGTTTCTAGACACGCTACGAAGCGCCAACATGCAAGGAAAAGACAAAGTTATTCGGTTTTCAGTTTTAGTTGTAGTCAATATAGACACAGACAAATATATACATACAATAACGAAACATGCAAGTACAACCATTGTTGGAAAATGTACTTGTATCTTTCCTTCCTATGTGGGTGGCAATTAAAACGGCCATTTGGTATTAATTTTATTACAATTAGACCTACTGCCAGCTTCGGCAACTCAACAATTTATGGTGCTGCCAAATAAAACGTACATTTAGCACATCAGCAACGATATTTTGGAAGAACAATCACCATCCACATTTCAAAAACATATTTAACGAATATCTTCCGGTCGTCCAACTAAAGTACTTGGCATAGATTATCAAATTAAAGTTGATTTATATCTACATTCTCACTTGGCATCGTACAATGGTAATTCCAATAAAGTTTTGGGACACTCGTTCGACTTGTGAAAAAAATTTAAACTTAGTATAAACGTTTTATCTGGTCTTGAACGAATGTGATTGTCACCCTCTACAACCGCAAATACACAAAGCACTGACTTTCTGAACCAATCTTTTCAAAGAGTAATTGGCAAATGGCATATTCAGTATTCACATAAGAAAATCTTGACTGGAAAGCAAGTGTCATGGAAAGTTTAAAAGAAATTCAAACGAACATAGTAACACTATATCGACCCCCGAAAACGAAGTGATAGTGTTTCATTCATTGTTGGGAATGTCATATTTGGCCCAAACAAACAATGAAATTTCAAGCTGGGAGATCATGGTCGCTTTCGAAATACCAAACCCAATTCTGATAATGATAATATCCCAACTGATTCTAGCCAAATAACATATCAGCCACTGTCGAATGATATCAGAATTGGAGATAAACATTTAGACAACAGAAAACAATAGGCTGACCAAATGAAATAATCCGTTACAAAATATTTAAATGATAAATACAATGGACTTAAGTCCTTATAAATATGGAAATGCATTTAGCCACCAGTCTTATTGTGCACAACGTTTGTATGATCCCTCTCTTCTCCTTCATAATCCTCCTTCTTTACAGCCTACTCTTCGCCCTCCTCCTCCTACTACTATTAATTATTATACCACTTCACTAACACTACTTCTACTACTACTACTACTACTATTACTCTTGCCACTACTATTATTACAACTACTAAACTATTAGTGTCACTACTGCTAAAACTACTACAACTATGACTAATATTTCTAATTATTACTACTCGTTACAGTGCAGAACCTACTAACAATAATATTAATAATAATAATAATAATAATAATAATAATAATAATAATAATAGAAATAATAATAACGAACTAACTTGACCTGACATACGGCCTGCATAAACATGAGTCACTTTTTTGACCATAGTATTCCTGTGTATTTTCATTGAACTAGAACAACTTTGAGATCAAACGAATTCAAAGATCATGTGCAGTGACCCCATCCCTAGCAGATCCAACAAGATTAAAACAGAAAATGTATACGTATAACAGCTGGGAACTTTTCAGTACGGAACTCGATTAAATGATATTTATATTGTAATGCTTATATCAATGAGACGCCAACATCTCTTAGTTCGAATCACGATTACACTGACATCTATATGGGTACTAGTTTTATAAAATGATCAGAAACATACATGTTTATCATCGATATGAAATATTTTTTTAAAAAAGCATTAATGTTTTGAAAGATATGTAAATCCAGTCTATGCTATGTTATTCAAATACACACAGACGTGCACAACAAATGAAATTTATATAAGATTTTAACATTGCCTCCATTGTTTTCATTATATTTATTTTATTTCCACTTGTCTGGTAACCTGTTCTGTTTTTATTACTTCATAACAACTGTTCAAAATATAATTATGTAAACATGTAAATTATGTTTCAAAATGTGCTTTGATATATGATTTTAATAATTGCTCACTTCCAAGTCAAGTAAATCTTAGTGAGGGAAGATTTGATTAGATAAAACATCCATCATTGTCTACGGCTAACATCGCATATCCTGTGCAATAATGTTTTTTGTTCTGCAAAAAATGTCTGCTTATGTATGGTTTGTGTAATTGGACAAAAAACTTGTGTTGAAAACATGCAAAACGAAATACGATAAATAAAACCATATTAATGTATAGTAAACAAATGGCCTCCTAACTTCAAAACTTTGTTTAAACGGCAGTATTTAGGCTATATATATATATATATATATATATATATATATATATATATATATATAGATGCTTTGACTTTTTTATAAAGGATTCTAAGTACTATAACACATTACGTACACATGTCAGCATGAAAACCGCAAATAGAAGAAACAAATATAATGATAAAAATCAATTATCAACAAGATTTTTTGTGAAGATTTGCAGTGATTTGTGTCACGTAGATGACACGTGCACTATACATCTGAGATTCTGCGAGAAGGCCTCTACAATGCTAAGATTGAAAATGTAATCGATATATTACCGTCTTTCTGCACCATATGGGTGTTTGCTGTTCATTACAGATTTTACAATTTGTAGTGAAAAACACATGTGCATTAGCTACATACAAAAGAGATACAATACTAGTACTAAACTGTAATAATGTTGAATACACAAAAGTAACAAACGATTGTCAGGGACACAGCGTTGAGTCATCGCCATGCCCGGAAATCAATTGCACCAGTCAAGGTAATACCATTGTACAAACTAAACCACGAATTTATGAAATCTGATATCATCTAAAATGCTAGAATTTGCTGATGAGTAAAATACAGTCAAATTTTATTGGAGTCAGTTTCATATTTTTATTTCGGCAAGTCTCAAGAATCAAGAGATGATACAAATGATATTGATATATACATAATGTGTTGGCTTCGTGAATGTAGAAAAATAAATTAATGAAACAAAGCATGATGCGATTTAAGATGTCACCAACCCTTACTTGCTTTCTCTAGAAAAATAATCATTTTTAACTGATTTTCATCCGTCAACATTTCAGTGATGATCAGAAGCTTTTATCAATGTGATGTATATGTGTATTATGTCAGTACAATATTCACCAGAGATTAATTATCGATAGAATTAGCTAGTGCAAGTATTTGTTGTAGACAAATGTATACTGTTAAAGCTATACATCTGATAGGAAATAAAGAGACACCAACTATTCGTTGCTTTCTGTACATAGTTTACTGTGGAATGATACACATCATCTTAAATAACAGTTTCAGTGGTGACTGCGAAGCCTCCTGGTATGTTTTCCTTATCCAGCCGTTTTGAGCCTTTATACATGGTAAAACGGTTAAATGAAATTTTGTCAGAGCACAATACATTCTTTAATTTACAAATGAATATTGTCAGCAACCGTACTCACAAAACAATTACCATTCTAACAGGTCACCTAGACAGTAATAATTAATTTAGATTTAATGGTTTAAATATCTGTACACCATTTACCAGAGAAAGGTTTGAATTGCAGTTAGCTAGAGTAAAAATCTTCTCGTTTGCTATTGACAATGTTAATGTCAACAATACTTGGTCAATGCATGCAACCTCTTGCTAGTTTGCGAAGACCGAATAAAGATTTGGAAGACAGAAAAAGAGGATCGTGACTGTACTTCAGCTATTGCCGATCAATTTCCAAGCATGAAATATTGAATATTTATCCTCGTTTGCATTCAGCCCGGATGAATAATGTAGATTCTGTATATTACGACCGATTATGAGTAAGTCATCTATTGAAATTAGGATCAATCGGACCAGTATTCAATGTTCTCTCTCTCTGCTACTATAACATTTCGCGTACATAGTACATACGTGTCTTCTGAAATAATAGTACATCAACAATCGGAAGAGTGACCCTTTAATTGAATGTTCTTAATTCGGTATTATTTAAGTACTCTTTTCGAACTGAGATCGAACTAATCATGTTGGATTTTTACAGACGGTTTTGACATGGTAATTGACACCAAAGTGAAAACCTTTAGACATATTAAGCAATTATGTTAAGTCCTTGTAATACTGAAGGCTTATTATAGAAGGCAAGAGCAGGCAAAACTTCAGACCATTGGGTGTCATAAAAAACAAATTATATCGTCATTTCTAGTTGTTTGGAGTGACCAGATCAGTACTCTCAAGGTCATTCGATGACGGCCGAAACAAGATGGATACGGATGGATTCCTGAGTAATTGTATGAGTATATTTCAAATTAGTGTCACTAAGGGTACTGGATATTAACAATAATTACCTTATTCAATGTGTTTGGCGCCGCCTGGAACAAGTTGGAAATTGCTATTTTGTTAAATTGTATCTCACATCCTATTCTCTTTGCTGATACACTCACCGACCGGAACACTTGCGCGTGTTGCTGTGATGCTTTTCGATCATTAGTTTATTCTCCCATTCCATATTTGAGTTCCTCGTATTTGATGTATAATACCTCTACTTATTTACAGTTGGCGTTGGCGGCTGCTTCTGTTCAGGCTTTCTTGTCGAAGCTGTCTTTTTCCGTTATGCTGATGGCTCGCCATAATGTTTCCTCCAAGACTGTTGTGTTGATGCATTTCTAAATAAATTTGTTTGATTTCTCTCTCATGATTTTCATTTGGTTGTCACCTTGGTCTCATTTGTTTTGTAAGTTCTCCTCTTATCTACACATCCTCGCCTATCCCTCTGATGGGATGGACTCACTCTCAGCGCTTTAGATGCCACTCGAGTCGTGAACCAGTGTCCGAATTTTAGTCTGGGGAATAGAGGTGTTCTTTATCTGCATGGATGTACTCTTGTTTGAGGGTTCTGCTTCCGGCGCTCTATTGTCATCATGTAGGTTGCCTCATACAAAGATCATATTCAGAGTCTACCAGGTAATCATTTTTTCCATCTAAGGCATTATTGTTTCTTGTTATTGTCTATTGCTTGGATCTAGAAAAAAATTAAAACTTTATGCCTTCACAAAGACCTCACTTTACATACAACGCATACACATTTCATATAAGAATGATATTTTTCAGCAATTAATACCCATTTTTAAGAAAAAAACTAAACCAAAACAAGTAACAAATAATCAAATAGGACAAAGTTCATATAGCTCTTTATATCTGTCACACATATTGTTTACAATCTGGTCAGCTATCACTTGTGTCCCAGCGTAGATGTTTCTCATTACGTAAATCTGCTGTAATGTCCCTTGTGCAAGGAAAACTTATCTATATTAAATCAATGGCGGTTATTGTCTTCTTCCTACGAAAATGCAACGTACGCCATATGAATCTGCGCTCTTCCATCGGTGAAGTCAACATTTTGTCTCATTGTCTGCATGTCTACAATAGACCTCACTAGTTTGGAAGAAGTTAATTCTGCAAGTGTATTCAAACCGACTCATACAGAAGATTTCAGATTGTCGTGATACATATATAGGTTCAAACGACCTCAATCATTGACTTGAAACATTTGGATGCCAAAATACACCTTTATTTCTGCTGAATTTTTTTCCTTCTTGGACGCACTTTGTTGTGACGATATGGTAGTGAAAGAGGTCAATAATATTTGTTCTTTCACTTTTTCATCTGCGTAGAGTGATCCATCTTTCTCGTCGTTTGTCCTCGCAATTAGGTGTCGTTCTTGAGATTCGTCCTTTTTATCGTGCGTGATATCATCGTGTCTATAAGTTATAGTCTTTTTGTCAAGAAGTCACACAATTGCACATAATTTTCCATGGCATTAGTATATAAACAAATAAGATGTGGTGTTGTTTTGGTGTTGTGATCGTTCGGCACAGCATCGCACTTGAGTTTCTTGATGGACTTGAGTCTTACCCGCGATACTTGGTGTGTGAAAGGATTCATCGTTCTCACTTGAAAATGTTAGTCATAATGAACTATCGGTATTCGACCATGTTCCCTTTTATACGCTGCATAATATATATGTGCCTGTACGGTAAAGTGAAATGATTGGGAAGCTTTTCTCTCTTCTGGTACACAATTTGATATACTCTTTTCAAAGGTCGGCTGAGGATTTGGTATGTGCGTAAACAGACCATCTTGTTCTGTTCGTGGGTGGTCACTTTAAAGGTTTCATCTTGTCCCGACTGCAAGGCTTCTTTTAGCACGTCAAAGTTCACCACTCAACTAGTTCGATAATTGAGAATGAATGCTTTCACTTTACATTCGGTGTGCATTCCTCCTTGCAGGTCCCGGTATTCGTAACGGTAATTTTTAGGACTGCCACTTGCAAAACTGAGAATCTTGTCGTCTGGATGTTCATCGTTCCAGGCTCAGAAACGGTCTCCTTCGATGTCAGGGTGACGTTGACCGATGCAACTGTCCGTGTCAAATTACAGGACACGATCTCCTAACAGTTCTAACACTTCGTACAATTTTAAGCGAGCATGAGCTGTCACGTAAGCCACAATGATGACATTTCAAAATCTATCGGCTTCTACAAATTCTAGTTCTTCTTCGTAATTGACTAAGATGAAGTCTTCACGAATGACGTCCACGTGTTTCATGAATTTGGTTTTGTCGTGAATTATCTGGAAGTAGCGGGAAGGTTCTGACAAATACTCAGTTTTGGGTAAAGACGGGCAATGTTCCATTTTACCCCACAAGCAATTTAACATCACTTTGGCAAACGATCGCCTTTCTTAGCTTTTCTATACGTGGTCTAAAGTAATGCCTTCCTGCTCCCAGTATTTCTCTATGAATTTATTTTTGTCTTCGGGAGTGTGACAACAGGAAGGATGGCCGCTAGCTCCTTGTTTTAGTTTCAAAAAGTCATTCACGAAGTCTGCAAAAATACCTATTTGTGTCTCGTCGCACTTGTGGTATTGTTATGTCTTGGGAAAGTGGTAAATTTCGTACACTTCTAACAGTTGGTATCCCAGTTCCACAGCTTTAAACAATTTCACGCTAACCCACGTTCCTGTCAATGCGCGTTCTTCCTTGGTGTGCTGACAAATTTGGTCGTGGTTGCACATTTCCGCACAAGTACGACACGAAGAAAACATCAGCTTCACTTGGCAATGGTGAGATAAAATTGGATGGTACAAGTCCGTGGGAGGCTAGACTTTGCACTTAATCAGTCCTTCTTACTGGCGTATGTTGTCCAAGTCGATATGTTTTGTCATCAGTTAGGGGTGCTCTACGGGAAAGTGACAATATTTGCACACGTAAGGATACACCGAACACACGTCCAAATATTTTATTTCTTCTCCCTTCTCCTCGTGGGCATGGTACAGCAAACAGTTGGCGTTCGTTCGTCTTCCGTCCAAACTATCCCGGGGGTTAAATGGGTTCACCAACTTGTAACTTTCTGTGATGCGTTTCAACTCATGATAGGTTTTTAAACGGTGATCGTACTCGTGTTCCCACATTTCCAACACCTGGTATCCTTGCTGTTCTAACTTCAAACGACGCGAACATGTTATCTCACAAAAATCTTCCATGGTTTGTTGTAAAAACTGATTCTTGGTGCCACGTTGAGGGTAGCACACGGGACATCTGTGAAATAAGCAACCGTTAAACTCGTACACGATCTGAGGATTTTCTAAGTCCCAGCCATCCATAGAATACGTTCCGTTGCTGTTTTTTCCTCCTCCGTTGCGGCCGTGTTGGATCCATTTTTCTTCCTAGTCACACAAGTAATCTAGCCAGCGTAGGGCTTTGACTGAGTATTGACGTTTGACAAAGTTCGTCATTTGAGGACTGATTACAGCCAGTGTGTTTCGGGCATGAATAGTTTTTTGTGCAATAACGAACACTTTTTGACAATGGTGAAAGTTTCTTTCAAAGGATCAATCCCTCCGTGCTCCATGAAGAATTCTCCACATTTCCCACAACAACGTCGTACAATGTCCACGTCAGAACGACAATTTAAATATTTCATCCTGAAAGTCGAAAGTGTCCGAGGCGTGAGTCTGGTACAAATCGTACAAAGCTATTCGTTATTCGGTACGCATGGTATTGGGGTCGTAGTAGTAAGCATCAGGCAAAAGTGGTACAACGGCACGTTGATTGGCTTCGGTATTGAAAAAGTGCGGAAAATAACCTTTGGCCAGTTTTGGCATTGCAAACGTTTTAGGCATTCGATTGAAAGACATGGCTAAGTAACTCATCGAATCTTTTAACTTTACTTGTCCTACTTACATAAACATAATTTTGGCTCCATTCAAAGTCACTTTAAGACGTTTGTTACTTTGATCTGTATAGTATCTGAACAGAAATTGCCCATCGTATCCCGATAAATTGTGAGCCATTACCGTAGCATGGCGATGACAATATCAGTAACGTTCAATGTCCTCTTGACTCCATGTTTCGTCGATGGGGTTTAAGATCCATTGTGCAAAATTGATAAAGGTGTTTCACCCTCGAAATATGTTTTCACGTTCTCGGGGAATCTTGCTGCAGTGATAGCAATGATAAAAGATAGGCTTGTGGATGCACTACTCGTACGCTCGGTGAGCCACGCATAAATTTTTTAATGTAAATACCTGTCTCTTTCATGCATTCAAAATCAAACACGATAAAATTCCTCTTCTTCCGGTCATCCTCTTGTTGGGGTTGGTAACTTTGGATGAAAAATTCGTGTTCCAAGTCAAAGATTTGACGACAACTCTGACAACGTTACTTACCTCGACAAACGTGAAACATGGCACCATTGGTACGTAAGCCTTCTTCACAAGTAGGGCATAATCTCTGGAGTTGACAAGCAGTTTTCTGCTGTAATCCTTGCATCTTCAAATGTTGTTAATAACAGGTAGCACTGACCAACAGGGCAAAGCACTCTTTCTTGTCCTTTGTACATACAGGGTTGAGAGGCCAAACATCCCTTACATTTCGATCCACAATGTTTGTGTTGTTCTCGATTGTTATAACCATTGTTACATTTTTCACAGTAGTAACTGTATCCCAGGAATCTAGTGATACTGGTAATGGTATCAAAATGCTCATCGTGATGATAGAAGAGAATGTATTTTCCGTGTTTGAAATCGTTGCCTTGAAACAAAAAGAGGTCCACGCACTTCTTGAGGGTGCACTATCACGGTGTAATGTGGAGCCAAGACGTTTTGCAATTTTTGCATTTCTGGAATGCCGCAAGGGGTGGTTTTGGATATCTGTCCTTGCTGTTACAGGAGTTCTGCTTTACTCCGTTGTTTGGATCGTTGAATTGTTTTCCAGGCTATTTTCCATTCTGACGTCTCCTTCTTGCTGGCATACTTTCGACCCACGACGATGGCACGGGTCAAACACATCTGGTCTTTACGATTGTTAATTCGGACGAGGCTTATTTTGGTGTTGAGAAGGTTGTCGACTAATAACACTTTTTTGCGTTCTGTCCTCTGGGGACGAGACACGTGGGTTATAAACAGTGTTGCTTTTCCGTCGGCAATGTGAAATTTCTCGCTGGATTGTTGCACATGTTGAATCTTGTCAGTGACTTTGGAAGAAGTCAATTCTGATGGACAGCAAAACTCGATCCGAAGAGGGGACTTCAAACCGTCGTGATGAATGGAAAGTGTCAAACAATCGTCTTCTTTGCATTAGCATCGTAGTTTCAGTGAGGTTAACAAAGAATCCCACATGTTGGCGATAGACACTTCTGCCTTCTCCAAAGGTACGTCCGACTTGAAATCTTTAATTTTCACCGTGCACCTGTAGGCCGTAGTTCTACATTTTCTACAGGAGCCTTTTTCCGTTTCTCGAATGTGTTTTAATACTTTTTCGGGTGATACTGGTGGACTTTGGTTTGGAATATGCTCTTTCGGTCTTGCCGCATACGTGAAAGGTATCGGTTCAGGTTCGCTCATGTCTTCGATATGAGCGAACACTTCTTTACGTGTATAAGGGGATACGTCACGTCGCTACCTCTTACCTTCTTCTTCTCTCTAACTGAAATCGTGCGATCGTTTCATCTCAATTACTGATTCATAAATGATTTAGCTAAATTCGATTTATCTTAATATATTCCCCTATGTACCTCTAGTTGTGACAATGACTTGGTATACTTCACAAGGGCAAGTGACAGTCCTACAGTTTGGAAGCCTGGATGACCTAAGCAAACGACAATATTGCGTAATAAACACATCTTGACGACCCATCGATTCAAATCCTACCACGAATAGAAAAAAGTTGCCAGAAAATAAATAAAACCAGATAGTTGGTGTCATCAAGAGTTCCAGAGACTGTTCTGTGTTGTTAGAACAAATAATACTCAATCTAGAAAACAACGCAACTTTCACTACGAAGTCTCTTTCTGTTTGTCACTTCTGCTTTGCTGTTGACAGCGATATCTATCAACCCTGATTTAACACATGTCTTTCTTAATTTGATTTGACATTTTCAAAACAACAAAGCGCGTCTAAGTCGGAAAAAAATCAGCAGAAATAAAGGAGTATTTTAGAATCGCCTAATTGCCTAATTTCTACTTTAAATCCCGAATTTAAACTCTTTTTAACCTAGCAGTTTCTTCAAACTTGTAAACATTTTGCTCTAAAATATTATTACATAATAGAGTTGTTACAAATTGATACGTTTAAAATATAAAAAATGAAAAACGCCTTGAAATTTACTTACATGCATTTTTACATGTGATATACATTTGTTTTACATAACTATGGCAATCAAGACCACAGTTTTTCAAAAGCAAACAAATGACAGAAAAATTAAATGGTATTTTAAAAATGATGTTGGATTGTTATTTGCGACTAACTTTTATGACACAGACATTGACAGTTGGAGTTCATGGAACGAATGGACTGCATGTACAACCACGTGTGGTGATGGTGACCAATTCAGGGAGAGACTCTGCCAACGGTCAAGTGGCTCCACGGCTGCCAACTGCATAGGGTTGTCCATAGAGAGCCGAAGATGTGCTACTCATGCCTGCTCAGTTAACTTAGGTGCATCAAACATAGGATAGTTTCAAATATATATATATATATATATATATATATATATATATATATATATATATATATATATATATATATATATATATATATATATATATAATTCTTTCTATTTGAAACTTTGCCGATTTAGGCGATTTTATTTGTTATTAATATTTCTTGTTCTCCAGAGTAGGACAAACTGTTGAATTCGAGGGATATGTAGCAAATTTGTATCCTCTGTTAACTTAAGAAAAATAACATTTTATTGCAAATATTTCCGGTTAACCAAATTCAAACAAAATCTCAAGTACAGGAAGTTTTGTATTTTTTACAGGCATATTGAGTGAATGGCTGAGTTGGACTCCTTGCCCGTCGACCTGTGGTGCCGGCATTCAGTTCCGAAAGCGCTTCTGTAATTACCCTGGAACTACCAGTATCTCTACAAACTGCCACGGTGAGACAGTAGAGCAGAAGGTGTGTCACTTAATGGATTGTCCAGGTGGGATGATGAAAAGATACTTCCATTAATTAAAATTCCTTGATTCCATTCAACAGACTTAATCATATCAACATATAAGGCATAATTTAGGCATGCAAGAATAATTAATAACCACGAAGAAAAGGAATTTTAGTTGTATTCCAGAAAGATTATGTTCTGAGATGTATGCATGGTAAACATTTCTTCGTGTCAGAGTGAATAGCAGTTTATTGAAGTTCAGTATTTAAGCCGGATGAAAAGGCAAATGTATATGTGCAAAATTTATTGAATTTGAATGTTTGTGCATTTTTGAGTGCTTAAGTGTTTCTTGTTGTGTCTCGTTTAATGGACAATAGCTAAAAATGCAGCATTCACAAACCATCCTTACCATGTAGTTATTAAATGCTAATGAGCATTTTTCATGAACGTTTTATATGTAAGTATGTATGCATGTATATATGTGTGTGTATGTATGTATGTATGTATGTATGTATGTATGTATGTATGTATGTATGTATGTATGTATGTATGTATTTATGTATGTATGTATGTGAATCGGATGTGTGGACATTGGGAAGAGTTCGGAAAATACCTGTCAGGAGTACAAATGTAAAATATTTGCGCATTGATTTACAAATTTACCACGTATGTAGTAATTACTAGTTTGCATGTTTGATGAATTTTTAATATACCTTAGTGGATGGTATGTGGGGACATTGGGGAAAATGGGGAGAGTGTTTGGCAGGAAGACAAGTGAGGTCCAGAAAGTGTGACGGTCCATCCCCTCAGCATGGAGGGAAGGAGTGCTATTCAGATGATAATACGAGGGATTTAGAGACACGTATATGTGATGGTATGGGCAACTAAATCAAAATATAACATGGTAATGGGAAACTAAATCAGCATAATAATTAAACATGTTAATGGGCAACTAAATCATCATATTAATTAAACTTAGTAATAGGCAGCTAAAACATCATATTAAAAACATGGTAAAGGGTAACTAAATCATCGCAGTAAATAAACATGTTAATGGGCAACTATATCATCATATTAACAAAACATGGTAATGGGCAACTAAAACATAATATTAAATAAAAATGGAAATGGGCAATTAAATCATTATATTAATTATAAATGCTAATGGGCAACTACTAATGATTTGGTTCTTCAACATAGCACGTGAAAATAAAGTACCGAAGAGTTATTTTCCACTGGCGTGGGCAAATACTGTTGCATTAATTTTAAATGGTTTGTGCATAGAAAGCAGCAACTTATTTGCAGATGTTTTTCAATCAACGTCTCTGTTATTGTTTTTTTTTAATTTGGTACGGTTAAATAAAGTCCCAGTTATATGCAGTTGGTAAGGTCAAATAACTTCCCAGATTATTTAAATTGTTTAAGGTCACGCAATGCTCAAGGTCATTTAAATTTAGATAATGCTCCAAGTTATTTAGAATTAGTAAGATCAAAAAATGTCAGAAGTTATTTCAGTTTTGTATGGTCAAATAATTCCCCAGGTTAAATAAATTTGGACAGGTCAATGATTTTCAATGTTATTTAAATTTGGTCAGGTCAAGATATACCACATGTCTTTTATGATTGGCATGCGGAAATAAGGTCTTAGTTTAATTAAATTTGGTATAGTCAAATGCCCATGGTTATTTCAATTTGGTTTGGTCAAACCATGTCACAGGTTTATCCCAGGTTATTTCAATTTGGAACGGGCAAATGATGTCCGAGGTTATGTAAATTCGGTACGGGAAAATAATATCCCAGGATATTTAAAGATGGTATGTGCAAAGAAAACACCAGTTATCTGAATATTACTTTTAATTTGAGGTGTACTGTTTTGATTCTTTAGAAGGAAATGAACACACACACACACACACAAGTACAGGAATTAATAACCATGACAAACACTTATGAAAAATCATTTTGGTAAATTATTACAAACTTTATGTCCATGGAATTTGCATTACTTTTCATACCGTTCTAAGGGCTAGAAAGGCGTTTCACAAAATCTCTCTATATATTACAGCAATCACCACTCCTACACCCCGAGTGTTGGAACCCCCGAAAATCTACGGTAATGCTACCACGATGTCTGGTGGTAATGTTTCACTGCTGTGTTTGACCACTATAGCTGGTGTCAGTGTCAAATGGTACTATAAAGAGGTATCTGTTTACGACATATTCTGAGTTCTTAGTTGTATAGTTCAAACTTTGCTGTAAATTATCTAAACTTCGATCCAACCACTTTGTCAATTGGATTGAAACAATTTGAATGTGGTTCATCCCAAAAAATACGAAAATAAAAACTTGCAAGGTGCCTGTTAATTATAGGGAGTACATGAAGTAATTACTACCAGTACTGAAAATTATATGCAATACTTCTGTATGACGCATATCATCAATATGTATGATGCGCAGCGTATCCTACATAACCATGTAGTGTTCCAAGCCATTAGGATTCAAATTTCGTGTTGTTCGTAATAGTTTTCCTGGAATTCATCAAATAAAGTTTTATATTAGTCAAGTTATGGTTTACTTTCCAAACTGGTTGCATGTAGTCATTTGCAAACGTTAATAAAATAACCCAATGATTGCTCATTTAGAAAAATGCACAAGTTACACAGAAATTAACTACACGTACATATAACATTTTCAGTTATGCAGAAGACATTATTGCCTCATTCCACCGAAAAATTTGAATTGCCATATAAATCCTACTAATAAAATCCCATTTTTAAACTCAGTATATTTTGTTTTCATATACTATATTATATTATATTATATTGTATTGTATTGTATTGTATTGTATTGTATTGTACTGTAGTGTACTGTACTGTACTGTACTGTACTGTACTGTACTGTACTGTACTGTACTGTACTGTACTGCACTGCACTGCACTGCACTGCACTGCACTGCACTGCACTGCACTGCACTGTGTCGTGTCGTGTCGCGTCGAGTCGCGTCGTGTCGTGTCGTGCCGTGCCGTGCCGTGCCGTGCCATGCAATGTCATATCATATGATATCATACAATATCATATGATATCATATCATGTCATGTCATGTCATGTCATGCCATGTCATGTCATGTCATGTCATGTCATGTCATGTCATATCATATCATATCATATTATATATATATTATATTATTATATTATATTATATTATATTATATTATATTATATTATGTTATGTTATGTTATGTTATGTTATGTTATGTTATGTTATGTTATGTTATGTTATGTTATGTTATATTATATTATATTATATTATATTATATTATATTATATTATATTATATTATATTATATTATATTATATTATATTATATTATATTATATCATATTATACCATATTATATTATAGTTTAGAATGGTATGGTACAGAATAGTATAGTATAATATAGTATCATATAGTATAATATAGTATAGTATAGTATAGTATAGTATAGTACAGTACAGTAAAGTACAGTACAGTAGAGCACAGCACAGCACAGCACAGCACAGCACAGTACAGTACAGTACAGTACAGTACAGTACAGTACAGTACAGTACAGTACAGTACAGTACAGTACAGTATAGTATAGTACAGTATAGTATAGTATAGTATAGTATAGTATAGTATAGTATAGTATAGTATAGTATAGTATAGTATAGTATAGTATAGTATAGTATAGTATAGTATAGTATAGTATAGTATAATATGCATATTCGGTTCTGTTATGTACTGTCTTGTGTCGTGTCGTATCATATGTTATTATATTATGCATAGTATAGTATAGTATAGTAAAGTTTAGTATAGTATAGTATAGTATAGTATAGTATAGTATAGTATAGTATAGTATAGTATAGTATAGTATAGTATAGTATAGTATAGTATAGTATAGTATAGTATAGTATAGTATAGTATAGTATAGTATAGTATAGTATTGTATAGTATATTATAGTATAGTATATTATAGTATAGTATAGTATAGTATAGTATAGTATAGTATAGTATAGTATAGTATAGTATAGTATAGTATAGTATAGTATAGTATAGTATAGTATAGTATAGTATAGTATAGTATAGTACAGTATAGTACAGTAGAGCACATCACAGACCAGCACAGGACAGCACAGCACAGTACAGTACAGTACAGTACAGTACAGTACAGTACAGTACAGTACAGTACAGTACAGTACAGTACAGTACAGTACAGTACAGTACAGTATAGTATAGTATAGTATAGTATAGTATAGTATAGTATAGTATAGTATAGTATAATATGCATATTCGGTTCTGTTATGTACTGTCTTGTGTCGTGTCGTATCATATGCTATTATATTATGTTATGTTATGTTATGTTATGTTATGTTATGTTATGTTATGTTATATTATATTATATTATATTATATTATATTATATTATATTATATTATATTATATTATATTATATTATATTATTTTATATTATATTATATTTAGTTATATTATATTATATTATATTATATTATATTATATTATATTATATTATATTATATTATATTATATTATATTATATGATATTATATGATATTATATGATATTATATGATATTATATTATATTATATTATATTATATTATATTATATTATATTATATTATATTATATTATATTATATTGTCCCTCTACCTGTAGAATGAAACTTTGCCACCTCGCGCGGTCCAGCCAGAAGGCACGACACATTTGATAATTATTTGTGCCAATACACAAAACATTGGCAATTATACGTGCGTTATCATGGACAAGAAACTTTCGTCAAAGGCCCAACAAGAAGTAACCATGAAAGAATGTAAGAACCTTTTTCAGATACATTTTGCGTCTTTCAAAGAATATATCTTGTATATAAAGAATCCAAGAGATGTCGTATTCATTTTATCAAAATCAATACATGATAAATAAATGAACTACCTGAATTTTGTACCAAAATAGTAAGTGTACAAATTATTAAAGCGAATCTTACTACACCTTTTTATCATGTACTCCTAGGAAATCCGCAGTCCTCCTTTTTCATATATTCGTATGTATTTTATATTAATACGGATTCCTCCATGCATACTTATACTTATCCGTCCTTTTCCATGCATTCCTCAAAAGAAATTTCCATTGGACTTTTAATTGACGCTACCATTTGTTCATTACGCGACATTCCGCCATTATTATAGTCAAATCGTAGAGCATTCTCTACTCTGAAATCTATTAATAGTTCACACCGACTGAACACACGAATTTATTTTCACAATACGCCGCTGTTCATTTTTTTAGCGAACTGATTAACCCAAAGTTCTATAACGTTTATTTGGTAGTTTTTGGCAAATTGTTTGTTTATATGGTGGCAAGCTCCTCTTAACTGATTTCCAGCCAATCAATATCGTTTGCAAAGCGTAGGTTGGTGATTTTAAGCCCTACAAATCTGACTGTCTTACAATGTTTGTCCAAAGCTTTACTTATGATATGTTCTAAGTAGATGTTTGAAAGCGTAGGTGACCGAAGCCAGCCTTGCCGTACTCCAACTGTTGTCTCGAACCAGCCCTCTAAAGAACCTTGAGCAATTAATACATTGGTAGCATTGGCATATAGCTGCTTGATGTTATTGGTCAACGTTTGACACATGGTGTACTTCTTCATTGTGGCCCACAATGCCTCATGCCACATTCTGGCAAAAGTCTATTTGAAATATATGAACACGTGATAGATGTCTTATTGATGTTGTGAGGACGTTTGACACAGAACTCTAAGATTAAATGTTTGTTCTGTCGTCCTTCTTTCACTCCGGAACCCTGCCTGTTCTACAGCGATTATTTCTTCTGCTTCTGGGTTCAGTCTGTTCAAGATGATCTTCAGCATCACCTTAATAGTATGGATGATCAAACTGATAGTTCTGTAATTTTGGCGCAGATATTGTTGCAGATGTTTATTAGTAGCTCTGTCACTGATTCCCCACCATTCTTGATAAGTTCAGCTATGATGTTGTCTACTCCAGCTGCCTTCCCATTCTTCAGTGCTTTCATTGCTGACTGAACCTCTTCTTTGAGAATAGGGAAATCATTATCATTTATGGATTTTGGACCTTCAAGCAACTCTGGTTCTTATGTAGACGACTGGTTGTAGAGTTTCTTACAATACTCAGTCCATCTTTCTGCAATGTCACCTGCTTCTGTGAGACATTTTCCATTTTCGTCCTCAGTGGTACTGACTCTTTGTTGCTTCTATCTGGTGAGGTCTTTCACAAGTTCGAATGCCTTTTTGCTGTTATTCTTTTTCAGACTGCTCTCTATTTCTGTTCACCTTCCTCGAATCCAATCTTCTTTTTCTTTCTTCAAGTTTTTTCCTGTTATTCTTGGTTATTTTTCAGTACTCTAATGCCTCTGTTGTGTGTCTGGTGTTTTTGAGGTCTCTTCATACATCACACATATTCAGAATCGCTTCTGCAACCCTTTTTTTCTTTCGACGATAGAGGCCAAGAATATCATTGGCAGATTATGTCATGACCGTGTTTAAAGTGTCTGCTATCCATTTAACATCAAAATCCATCACAAGAAGTGAGGTAAATTTTCCTCCATCTGTGCCTTGAATGACTTACAGATGCTAGTGTCTTTCAGTTGTTCAAAATTGAATTTAAGCCTGAGTATCTTTGGTTTGTTCATTTTCTTGAGTCTCACTCAGAAGTTCATAATGACGAGGTTGTGATCATTCTCAACATCAGCACCTGGGAACGTTCTTGTTTTGGCTCTATTGATGCCTGATCAGTAACGGTTTTAAACCAGTATGTAGTCGATCCGGTTATGATTGGTTCCATTTGGTGCCTGCCACTTCCAGCATATTGAAACTTTATGCTGGCCTAGCGTTATGACTAGTACCAAGTTGTTGTAGCTTACAAACTCGAGCAGCCATTTTCATATTTCAATGGTAATATCATTTTAATGACTATCCCAGTATTTTAGAGAATCTTTGCCAACTTCGGCATTCCAGTTTCCTTCGATGACGAACATGTCTTTGTTTTACTTACCATGTTTATTATACCCTGCAGTTTGTTGTAAAACTTCTCTATTTCTTCATCATGATGATCAGTGGTTGGTGCATATACTTGGATATTTTGTGATGTTAAATAGAGATGCTTTCAGAGAAATGGAAATGTTTCTGCTAGGGTTGGGGCAACTTTCAAGCACAGATCCCTTGATGGCATTGTTTACAAGGAAGCCAACTCCATGTATGTACGTGTCCAATTCTCCGCTATATTATAATATTATAATATATGTCCATCTTCAGTTTAGAGTTCTCTTAGGGCTTTCTGTCTTACTTCAGAGAGTCCCAGAATTTGCCATGTGCACTGTTCCATCTCATGTGTCAACTCTTTGAGTCGTCTAGTTTGCGCCAGAGTTTTAATGTTCCAGGTGGCGTTGGCAACGTTGTCTCTCGTTCTGATTCTATGCAAAGTACCAGTAGCACACCTGTCACATCCGTCCTGGTGGACAATGGCAGGCCCGGTCCATGTTGACCCGGGCAACGACCAATCCGGTATGGCAATTTCAGATTTGTCCAGAATTATCAGTGTGTCTTACGCACAAATCGTCTGGCGGAGACCATCTTTGTCCAGACTGTCTTAGGGTCTCCGCTCAGGAGTTTCTTTTAGGGTTTACTCCCTTAGCCTTTGACTAACCAAAGCCGACCTGCAAGGCAGCAGAAGACTCGTGTATGGGCGCGTTCGTCCATTTCCCAAAGAGATTAAATATCTGCCACTGCCCATAGTGATGGGACTAAAAATAATGTTAAAGCTACATTAAAAATCCAAGTAACACACAGAGATTCAAACATACCGTCTACAACAAGGCATACTAAACATATAAAAAATGCAATCAAATAAACAAACAAAACCATATCAGCATTTTAGACAAAATGTATCGGCTACTTGGTACACATACTGTGTTGATAAATATGTTCTACAAGGAATTTTATCACATATGCATCAAACAATTTGTTACAGTGTTTCTGCTTTGGTCTTTATCAAAAACGCCAACTTTCTGTTCGTTCCAGGCAGCTGTTAATACCATTAACATGACATTTAAAGTGTTGGATTCTATATACACTGTTTATGAATGATACAAAGTTGCAACCCATATCAACAATATACAGTAAATGTCTTGGTTACGTGATACACATACTGTGATATTTTGAGTGTCCTTTTGTTGTTGTGTCTAGTAATGGTTACGTTGCTTCTCTTTCTGGGGTGGGGTGCTCGACATTTTTTAAATTAACACCGAAAACCCACACTATCTCGTGTTTTACAGAAGTTGAGGTAGTGACAGAGAGATGCAACGTTCTGAGCCACCAATCAGCGGTGCCGACAGTTAAATTAATGAATACACAAATGGAAGTTTTAAATAACAACAATTTAATATAAATCAAACATTAATCTCTCCAATACAATTCAGCTAATATCATATCACCAAGTGACGGCTTAGTTCATCCTTTGAATTAGTGTGTGAAATGTTTCCTTCTGACCTGAGTCCTATTCATCTCTTTGTTTCGTCTCTATTCCTTTATCGCCCTCTGTTCACCCTTCAACGTCTCCCTCTGTCCCTCTTTCTCTCTTTTGTCTACCAGAGAGTCGAACCATCTCATGGCGTAATTCCATCTGGTTCCTCAAATTTATTCTCTTTTGTCTCCCAGAAACTCAAACCACATCACTTATGAATTTCCTGGTCCCTAAAATCGTCTAAATAATACATACACGGACATTAGCAAAACATATTCCTTTTGCTATATAACTCGCACTAACATTAATATCATCAGATAGGCCATTACCGCCGTTTGACGACGAATTCATGCCCATCAAAATACACATTATTCCCGTTAAGTGTATATATTCTCAATATTTTTTATACAAAACAATATCATATAATTGGACGCCTTTCTGTATATTGCACTTCCACAAATGTACACAGATATGTACATCCATGCTCTGATATATCCATACACATGATACTCCTATAAGTATACACAAAGTGACTCATTCCTTTACAAATGTTGCACACCTCAACATTATTCAAAGTTTATAATTCAATTCAACATTTGCAACTATATAATATCAAATAAATACGTGCACGAGGATACTACGAATTGCCCCAATAACAAATTACAATATTTATTCTACACATCACATTGCTAATATCGCACAATACGCATGTATATCAAACACTACGAATGAATCAAACTACGATGGTAATTTTACGTACTAAAATAACTAGACATATTAGGTATCATTTCACAACAATCAAGCAAATAATAACTAGCCTGTTTCGAAGCTCCTTTTATTCCAGGAATACTAATTCCGCCACTACAAATAGTGTGGGTTTATTTGCATTCCACTACTAACGTTTTGGTTCTCAAAATCATATATTTAAAGTTAAGATTCTAAAGTCTGGCACGCCTAACTCAATTCCGATTGGAGGTTGGTTCCTAATAATCCTCCCAACCGTCTGTCAAAACGTTTCCGTTACAATTTGATGATCCCTTGTTCCAAACAAGTCATCGCAACTTACCTGTGACCATTGTTATGTAACTGCCTTTGGCAAATCAAACGCTCGTCTTTAGTTTATGGCAATGTCAATTAACTGGCTGGAGACCTCATACCACCTGACACGTCTTTAAAATACTATAATGTTCTAATAATTTATTAGTGTTAATTAAATATACAAATATCCAAATTTACCTCCCTTCTGTTTCTCATAATCAAGTTATCAATATCCACAGGTGATTTTAAATAGCCACAAATTGTATAGAACGTGTTGTTGTTTCCCCGTTGATTCGACGACGACCTCTCTAGTCATCTGAGTGTTGCATGGGCTGGTTCTGTTATGTTTGTGAGCAGGTTGTTGATAAGGCCAAGCCTTGAACAAAATATTCGTGTGCATAAAGGACAGGGGATTTATGAAATATTTCCAGGAGGGATGATGGCAAATGCTTTTATGACATTCCTATTCGGCTATTCAGCTACTGTCCTGCTAGATTCAGATTCGCAAATCTTGGAGTCTTTGTGCACAGAGTAACGCCACGTCACTCAGTCGCTTGCTGCTTTCTCCCATTAATCAGTGTTTATAATGAGTTTTTAATACAGCTTTCCGATTGTCTTTGAAGCGTTTCTTCTGACCTCCGTGGAATTGCTCACCTTGATGTAGCTTGCCATAGAAGGGTTTCATAGGCAGCCGGTGGTCTGGCATGTGCGCAAAATGTCCTGCCCACCGTAGCTGCCACTGCATCAGGATGGTGTGGATGCTGGCGAGACCTGCTTGGGTGAGTTCCCTATAGTCTGAAACCTTGTGATGTCACATGCTGTTGAGGATTTTCATGAGACTTGTAGTTTGGAATGTGGTTCAGCTCCCTGACGTGGCGTTTGCATACCGTCCATACTTACATATGCGTAAAATAGTGTCAAAAGCACAACTTCCGTATAGACCTTTAGTTTCTACATGATGATGCCTATTCTATTCCAGACATGGGCATACAATCTGCCAAAGGTTGTTCTGGCTCTGGCAATACGAAGGTTCACCTCGTCGTCAATAGTTACGCTCTGTGACAGTGTACTGCCAAGGTAGGTGAAGCGGTTCACTACGTTGAGTTTGTGGCTGTTGACTGTAATGTTGAGCTCAACATATTGCTTTCGAGGTGATGCAGTACCGTACATGATTCTGACTACAACCTCTCCGTCTCTGAAAGCATTCGTCAGAATGGCGGATAACAATATACTGAGCAGTGTTGGGGTCGAAACACGATACTGCTTGATGCCATTTGAGTACTGGTAATGGCTCAGATCAGATGTTTCGCAATTGTCCTAGACTCATGCCTGCATGCCATCGTTCAAATATTGTACCATATATATAAATTGTCTTGTGCATCCATACTCTGACATTACCTTCAACATTACTTCTCTGCTGACAGTATAAAAGGCCCTTGTCAATTCGACGTCGACGTAGATAGAGAAAAGGTGGGTGTTTTGCTCTTGACATTGCTTATGTGCCTTACAGAAAACACCATGTTCATATTATGACGTATTTGTTCGGAATACACACTGTCGTTCTGGCGGTAGCCCCTGGTCAAGGTGTGTAGTTAGGCTGTAGGATTTCGGCAAGTATCTATGCTGCGATTGAGAGAAAGTATTTCCCCGGTGGTTGTTGCTGGCCTGACTATTACCTTTGGGCATTTACTGGTTGATTTCCAGCGGGATCGACTTTTGTTGCAATATCAGTAAAACAATTGGTGGGCCCTTTCTATCACGGCTGAGGGCTTGTCATTTAGCTGGGATGGAGTCTGAACCATGTGTTTTGCCACTGGCTAACAGAGGTATCGCCTTCTGTGTCTCCAGCAAGTTTGTGTGTTCATCGATTGCTTTGTTGATGGGTATTTATGGGAGATGACGCATGGCTTAATCACTGATGGATGAACGGCGATTCAGGACGCTGCTATAGTGTTCCGCTCATTGCTCTAGCATTCATCGCCAATCCGACACCTAACGCAAAGAGCTTTTCACTTGTTCAGCGGCTACAAAAGTAAGTGTATCCAGAGCTCTTTCATAAATCTCGCCTACCCCTGCAAGCCTGTTCTCGCTCAGAGTAGCAATGTACACGTTGTATCTGGCGAGTTCCATTCCCAGTGGAGCGGTTCTCTTCTACTGTGTTTCCGCATCGTCTCTGTCCATTAATGTAAGCACATTCCATGCGTCAAGTGAGGGTGTACCAATCCTCATTTTCGTTTATATTTTCACCGTTGTAGTAGGGCCTCAGGTAAGTTATTGCACTATTTAGGGCGTGTGTTCTAGCCCCATCCTTACGCGAGCGAGGCGAGCAGTGAATTCCTAAAAAGGGCTGCTCCGTCGTGCATGGGTATGACAAACTCAACTGTCCCTCCATGTCATTGGTGAAGTACTGTAATAGCCTGAGCCACCCGTGTTCAGGTTAGCGCCTACGGCTGCCAGTGTACTTACACCTGCGACTCTTCGCTTGCCTGCGAACGCATGACTTTAGTGGCTTCTTAAATGGGATGGATGGATGGCAGGAATGACTTGCATGGTGACTTTGTTTCAAGTGAGAAAGAGTTGTGCAGTTGGTCGACCTCACTCACTCGCCCAATTCCATTTGGGTCCAGCAGTACAACAACGTCGATACGGCATGATACAGAGTGCAGAGTGTTTGACCAGGTCGTCGTACTTGACTTGTCCTGCTCTTAGCGCTCCACTGTGCTTTGATGGATATCACCTTTTGTCTCGTTGACCAGCTATAGATTCATCTGCACAGTCTGCCGATGCCAGTCTTCACATGCTAGGTAGACAAACCTTAACTCACCGATGTTTATGAGCCGTCGGCTACCCTCAGCTTGGTTTAGCCGGCCGGTCGTAACCGTTTTCCAGTATGTGGCCGCTACACATGCTACATCTTCTTGGAGTCACTGGTGAAAGTTGATTGCCAAGTCGGGACCAAAGGTGGGTGAGCTAGACAGTCAGAGGTGTTACCCCCTCCTATGACACCCCATACACACCTGTAGTAAATCTGAACTTGGTTCCTTAGGGCAAATATATTAGATTTGTATGTAATATAAATAAAATATATGTACATTATGTGCCCTGTATTAATTATATACATGTTGTGTATCAACTTTTTATTATAGTGCTACACATTCCGTTGTATCAACTTTTCATTTGGCTTGGTTTCCGTTTAAAATAAAATGTATATGTATCCTTTAATATCAATAATAAAGCGTAGATACTATACATAAATTATATATATTTATGACCCGTCAGCTATCCTAAGCCTGGTATAGCCGGTCAGTCGAAACCGTTTTCTGGTTTGTGGCCGCTACACATGCCACAGCTTCTTGGAGCCACTGGTGAGAGTTGATTGCCAGGTGGGGACCAAAGGTGGATGAGCTAGACAGCCAGAGGTGTTACCTCCTCCCAGGACTCCCCATACACCCCTGTAGTAAATATTAACATGGTTTAAAAGGGCAAATATATTAGATTTGTATGTAATATAATTACAATATATGTACATTATGTACGCTGTATTAATTACATACATGTTGTGTATCAACTTTTTATTATAGTGTTACACATTTCTTTGTATCAACTTTTCATCAAGCCTGGTTTCTCTTTCATAAAAGCGTATACATCTCCTTATATGTCATTGATATAGCGTATATACTACACATAAATTATACATATATACGTATATATATATATACATATGTATATATATGTATGTATGTATGTATGTAAGTATGTATGTATGTATGTATGTATGTATGTATGTATGTATGTATGTATGTATGTATGTATGTATGTGTGTGTGTGTGTGTGTGTGTGTGTGTGTGTGTGTGTGTGTGTGTGTGTGTGTGTGTCATTTTATCAAAAAGATTTTAGGACACATCTATTCGGTTAATATCTTATGATTTTCCAGCGGCTGCAAATATAATTTCACTGACCGCAAATCCGACACATATATCGGATGGAGCAACCGTTCAGATTCAGTGCAATGCTTTAGGTTACCCGGAGCCTATCATTCGTTGGGGATATAAAGATGTAAGTTAATAATAATAATAATAATAATAATAATAATAATAATGATAATAATAATAATAATAATAATAATAATAATGATGATGATGATGATGATGATGATGATGAAGTATAGTATTATTTCATCACATCTAACTATATGAATAAGATACTTAAAACAAGTTTTATAGAAAAAATACATGTTTATTACATGATGAAGGCAAGAACATAAATACATGCATAGCATGAAAGAAAAAATGTTATATACGTAGGTAGGTAGTTAGAGCACGAAATGGAAATATGTGGGTAATACACACTGTTTGGAGGAACATTTGTTGAATGAAAATGAAAACAATTTCAAGAAATAAACCTTGATAATGCGAATACACATTGTGAAGTCTTTGTTCTCTTTCAGACATTCGGAAACCCCTACATTCCGCCACCAGTCAAATATACCAATGAAGGGAAGACTATTTTGATCGCTTCCTATCAGAGCATTTTATACGGTGGCACTTGGACATGTAATGCAGTCAATAAGTTGGGAGCAGATCATATGGACATTACGATATGATAAACTACATTCTATACTTCACCGATTACATTTTCATATGAATCTATAAGGTATCTTAAGCACTTACCATTCAAGAAAACATCAATTGGACCCCAGATGTCGCTGCAGATAGTTAAACAAACCTTATAAACATTTAAGTATGTTTTAAAAAGTATGGCATAATTATCAGTATATTTTAGAAACAATGATTAATTTGCAATTTTCGGATAAAGGATCTCTACCGACCATTCATTCTACCCACTTGCATGTTGATAAGAAAAGAAATTGTACGTTATTGGCATAACGTTAACCATACAAATGTTTACTGCATTATTGGCTGTATCCTATTATAATATGTATATTTTCATATTTCTTTCTTTCTCTATCTCTCCGATACCAACATCACTCCTGCTTGAGTGCTTAGATCCAATAATGCTTTAAGCAACTGATCTTATCATTACCACTCTCTCTCATCCTATGAATTCCTATCAATTTTCAAAACTGCCACTGTAAAGCCTCTGCTGAAGAAATCAACATTCGACCACAATAATTTAAAAAATTACCGCCCAGTTCATAATATACCGTACATATAAAAAAAAGCTTGGAAAAGATTGTTATATCCCGACTTGTATCTCATCTGAATTTAAACAGTCTTTTAAGTAAAGTACAGTCTACATAACGCCCTTGCCACGGAACTGAAACTACTACCATAAAAGTAATTAATACCATTCCATCTGCTTTGGATAGCAAAAAGAATACAGTATACACCCTTCCTGATTTGTCTGCAACACTTGACGCAATAGACAAAGATCTATTACTTCAGGGTCTCCAGAATGTACTTGTCATTCACAATAAGCCGTACCGTGGGTCAAGGCCAATAGGACACAAATTGTACCTGCAAATTAAATACACTCCAACCAAGCTGTTCTATGTTGTGGTGTTTCACAGGGCTCTGTTATTGGTCATGTTGTCTTCATTTTATACACTCAGCCGCTCTCACGTGTCATAGATTAGAATACAGTGTCTCACCAATTGTACGCTGACTTCCAAATATAAAAATCTAGGCAACACACTGAAGTTGATGCAACCATCAAAGGAGTAGAGAGTGGCCTCTTCTTTATGTGAGATCATGGGTGATATGCACCCATCTGCAGATGAATATTGATGAAACGGAGACCTTCTGATCACAAGACAAAGACGTTCTCGTTCACATCCTTTACCTCAACCAATAAATATCAACAACACCAATATTAAAGTCACACAGTGAGAACGAAACCTATGTGATACTCTGGATAACACTGTCACTTTGCACCACCATGTAATGAACATATGAACCAGCTCCATGTGCAGGGGCAAAGAGCGGCCGAGTGGTCTAACAGTGGTTACGGATCACTGCCATCTCACCTCTGTCTGCATGGGTTCGAGTCTAAGATTCGGCTAATGTAGTTATGTGCGAAAGCTTGCCAGTAGCTACTCGTGGGTCGGTGGTTCTTTCCTGGGATTTTTCCGGGTTCTACTTCAACAGACAGTACTGGCCGCCATGTATAGCCTATAGTGTGCTAAAATGGCGTTAAACCCTAAAACAAATAAACAAACAAACCAGCTCAATTCGCAAATATCTTCCATTTGATGCCTCTTAAACACGTATGTGTTCATTAGTAATTTTAAGACTGGACTACTGTAACTCACGTCCGTTTGGTTTTTCTCAACATCTACTCCAGAAACTTCAAAATGTTAAAAACACAGTTGCTCGGATTATCCTTAGAGTAAACGATCAGATCACACCTTCATACATCTCTGTTTTACAATGGCTATCGATTTCATCCAGAATAAAACACAAATATTTTTTCTCTGCGATACGTTTTACTTAGGAACTACAGTCCAGTATACCTATATGGCCTCAACCATATGTACACACCAGCAAGATACTTACACTCATCTTCTGACAATCGTATACTCGTTATTCACACTGTGAAAACGAAGTTGCATGAACAATGTGCTTCATAAAACAGGGTCCAGCAACTTGGAACGACCTGCCCATTGACATTAGACAAGAATGGCACAGTGATACCTTTCGAGAGTGCTATTTAAACCTAACCTTTTCGATGGCAAAAACAATCTTAAAGATCTAATATTGTTTCCTACTTTAAAAATTTTCAGCATTCTTTATGTTGTATAATTTCATGGTGTTTCGTTCTATGTAGTCATATCATTGTAAATGTAATATCGCCACGTCAAACTTTAATTAAATTCTTCATTCTCAAAACAAATACAACGTGTTGTTGACTAACGACATAACTTTATAATAGGCTTATTTTATATTGATAGAAATACAATGATCTGAATATTAACCGTTTACTGCATCCTCACTTCCTCACTACCGACCGCGATCAGCTTCTATCGGTTTTGATCGATATTTTGACAACTCGGACAAGATTATTTAAGTTCAGGAAATATATATAAATATATGCATGCGTTTTTATGTGGACGTGTTATCATAATGAAGACATTCTATGCGTGGTTGCTACTAAGATTAGTAATTAATGTTTATTAACTAATCATCCAACAACTGTCCTGAAAAAATCAATTTTCTTTAGAATGTAGATTACAAAGTTTTGAATTGTACTATTTTTCACGGTCCGTAGCATTGTTGACTGCAACTCTTTCTCTAGCAATGCCATTTCATTTTATTTAAGAACCATGTAATATGTCTGTGATGCCTTTCGGTAGAGGGCATTGTGTTTGTTCAATCTACTTTTAAAAGCAGTTTTATTGTGTATAGCTCGTTGAGATCCCTCAATACTCTTCTAATTTTTTGTACACCATAACAATTCTTGCGTTTAAATCGATGTGTTGGGTACAACTATTTTCTTTGTATTGATTCATCTAGATTCAACTCTTGTCATCCATTTATTGTACTGACCAAATTAATTTTACTTTTAAAAAATTAAACAAAAAACATGGAACTAAACAATAAATATTTCATTTATAACTGTAAGTGTAAGTTTCCGAGTCAGGTATCTTTCGACTTTCGTCAGACACTTAAATAAAGTAAAATGTTTCTAACAAATGGGATCAACAGATCCTTTGTCTCTCGTGGACGATTCGAATGCCGTATAAGCAATTAGTATCTACCTCTTAGTAACAATGACCCTTCAGCCCTGTATGATTGAGGAAATTTATCGTATTTCATGCCCATGCATCAACAAAATTGGAAAATAACTAAAAAAGAACCTCAATCCTTAAAACGAAATCCGATTGATAGAGTTTATGGTTAGAATACCAGCTGATAAGTTGTTAAACTTTAATATATGAGCAGAAATGAACAAATATTTCAAATCAACTAATAAGTATCAGATACAAGTTTGTATTGCCTGCATGCAGAATATTCAACCGTAGGACAAATATTTTTTATAGGATAAACATTTAAGAAAATTCATGCAGAAGAACTTATAGGTTACTGAATTGGAATTTTAAAAAATATGAACGAGTTTTTCCTGAGTAATACTTTATAACGTTTCTTACTATCTTCTCTTTTTTTATTCCTATCTAAGGATTATAAAAAAGGAATTCACTAAAAGAACAAAGAAACAAAGTAATTGAAGTTATGCTATATTTCCAAAAAATACACAACCGTATATTCATGAATATACATTTAGACTTTTAATTAGCACATAGCACCGCCCAGCAATCGTAAACTTCTTCCCAATGCGAATATTAGTTTCAAACATCATTGTTTTGGTGTATTTTAAAGTGAACTTTATATCCAAAGTGAATGTGCATTGAGAAGCATTTTCCAGTTGCTCTGGAATGGACAGACTTTTGTCATTTTGTTCCAAACTAATTTGTGCTTCTCTGACTTTGATAGGATGAATGTTATGGCTCACTTTAAAATAGTAAAATGATTATTATTTCAGTAGGATATGTCGTCAAAATTAGGGTAAAAGTTTGGACTGCATCAAATTTTCCATAAATAGATCATATCAGTCGGATGTGCAGAATTAAGAAAGAACATTTTGAAGAAATAAAGAATTTATAAGTGTAAGTATGTGTATTGCTATTCTTGTCCGCCAATAATAAAAGACATATGTTTATTCCCTGTTAGCTTTAAACTTGCTGATGGACGGACACCAGCTATGACGTGCATCATACATTGTTTGTCATCAATCGCTTAAATCAAATAGCTGAACGAGAATTATTGCAAATCACCTGTTGTATGACAGTACATTTAGCCAGCAGAATTAACACATTTTCGTTATCTGCGCTTATTGCCCCTGATTCAGTTAGTTTCCAAGTGCTGTTATTCTCACGTAGGATGATAAAATTGAGTATAACACGTGTACAATATTTGTTTGCAAAGAAGTTGTATACCATAGCTACGACTAGCAATGTATTGCACTATTCCAACATAGATAATATAAAACTATGCAGGAAATAATGCAATGTTTTCCAACCAGTTCTGAATAATCGTGATGTGACAGTATATCTAATAAGTTTAATAGCTTTTGTTCTTCATTTATTATGGCACGCTGACTAAAAGTGCCAAGTGCCAAGTACTGTGCTACTCATACTGCAGTTCTTAATTACATCTGGATATCAACGGTTAAATATATATCGATCTATACAACCGCCCAAAATCACATTATTATATTTCACACATGGTCTCAAACGATTCACAAATGACAGGCAACTGATAGTTCTAGAGTTCATCTTAGGTGAAATAGGTTTCATTTAGTTTGTTGCTTTAACACAACTAACACAGAAGTCAATATGATAGCTAAAACAGTGCTAATGGCGATACACATTTAACGATATTCTATATTACGACATTCTTGAGTATATTCCATTTATTGTTTTGTCCAATGTATATCATACACGTAGCAATAGTTCTGCAACTGTTTCTAGTTTTCTGAACCAGTTATAGACACTATAGGACACACAAGGGTAAGTAAGCAGGAAGCCTTTGTTATTCAGTCCTTGCGACGCACAAACAGAAGTGTAAACATTTAATACTCACACAATCATACAAATAGCATAAAATACGAAATGGGGTGACTTTATCAAATAAAGACGCCAAACGTTGTCGTTTAATTGGTGGAGCTGAAAAGCACATTGTTGCTGGAGAAAACCCCAAAAAATTGTTTGCTAAAATATACCATAAGAAACGGTTTTACTGAATCTGGCATGCACCTTCTCAAGGAGCAACTATGTTTGAACCAAATACTGCACTCTTTGCTTTCAATGACCTTGCTGAGTTTCATCAAAATAGGTAAGACATTGTTCATGAGTCAAACATACGAGTTAAAAATGTTCGTATGGGAAACATTTAAAGAGATAAGGCCGACGCAATTTCTGATTCATTCCAAAGGACAATTGAATACAAGTTTCTTCGACATTTGAAGATAAAACACACGTCTTACAATAAGGCTACACGTTTTCTACAGATGTCATCAGGAAAATAGTCATATCAGACCAAACATATGTCATTCACATAAATCGTATCATATCGTCTGCTTCAGTTAAGATCGAATTTTACAATCTGGTTGAACTGAAAATGTGTATTGGTGAATATCACGCACAAGAGCAGTGAATATACAGCAATATCATACGATTTCTATAAACCAATAACAGTACATGAATACAACTACCCAAGCTCGTCCAAACGATATACACTCATGAAGTAAGAATACTAGATTATCTAAAAATGGTCAAAAAATAGTGCTGATAGTTCAAATGACATCTTTGTTGTTAACATTCAGGTTTATAAACATCGCATATTGTTTAGCTAACATGTATTATAACATGAAATGACTTGTTATATTGCATACAATTACATTTCGTATACATGTAAATACATTTGAAACTCGATACAACTTTATATCACACTTTGAAATGCCTAATACAAAGGATTGATAATACAATCTTGTTTAAGTCATCTTGCATTAGGTTATGTCACTTAATAATATATCACACAATATGCACCAAAAACGCTTACAAATGCAGATTATGCACATATTCAAGGACATATTGTGAGACATGGACGACTCTTGTTAGTAGAAGGTTACTGATGTGATTTTAAGTGTGACTGGATAGTATCGGAACTTTTGTTCCACATTTTTCATATATGCTGAATACCTAACAAACACATTCTGCAGGAAAAACAAGGGTCTTTGGACTGCGAAATGTCAGGCGGCTCTTGATAAGTTAAAGGCCATAATTATGGCATAGCCATTTCTTACAGCTCCAAAACGCAGCCATCATGTAAGCTGTCTGTTGATGCAAGTAATGTTGGGGTTGGAGCAGTATTGATACATGAAAATGAATCATCCAATATCGTATGTTTCTTGATATTTAAATTTAATAAGCATTGAAGACATTAGTTATCGATCGAGACTGAATGTTTGGCTTTGATATAACCATTACAACATTTACATTAGTTCCGTTCCTTCTTATATTGTTTTGTTAAGTGACCATAACCCGCTTACTTTCAGCGGCAGGATGAAAATTAAAAGCAAAGACTACTAAGGTGTTTCTTATTGTTAGAAGAATAGAATCTTGACAACAGGCAAATCAAAAGAAAAAGATTTTTTAATATTAGAAATTAATTAGAAAAATAAATGTCTTTTTTCATGTACACGGTTTATAATTCTAAATAGTTCTTATGTTTTCGTGAAACTGGTGTATAATTAAAATATGGAAAAAAACCTTTATCATATAAATCTTTCCGTTTTTTTATGGGTGAAGTGGTATTTTTTATCGGATTAGATTTATATTTGATTTGATTCATTTGTTTGTTTTGTTATTTTTGCTTTTTTATATGTTTTGGAATTCAATTACATGCTGGTATAGTGTAATTTCATTTACTGGAGATATTTTCCATCAATTCAATTCAGGTTTTCGAAAGCCCAAATTTATGATCGTTGTATCCAAGTTGACCTAGTTCGTCGCAGTGATACTGGATTGGATGTAAACAAAGCAAGGCTGTAGTAAAGCACGTGACTTTAAACGTAAATCGCTTCTACGTTGTTTTGAAACATTTAGCAGTTTTTTCAAGAGCTTGCGTTGCCATTTTACACTTTGGCAATAAAGGATACGTTTTACGCAGTAGTCAAGTTTAATAGTAGTGATGACACAGATATTTTAGATTTGAATTACAAACACGTCGCCGTCAAGTGTTTTCTTCAGTTGTGATCAGTATTTTTTTTTTGTTATTCCTTTAAATTTTCTTCAAATCTTGTGGAACGGAAGAGATTAATTTACAAAGGAAATACCTGCGCTTGGAATTAGTTCTTTGGCAAAGACATTTATGGAAATTTTATTCTAAAGTTAAGTACGGGATATGTGGTTCAACAAATAACTTGTCATTTCAGTCATATGCAGGCTAAAGCATACGTCATCGTCATCCATTTCGGATCACTAATCGAAATCAAATTTATTAAAAGATTTTGTTAAGAGGACTTCTAATTTTTTTGGTCTTGAATTATTCTTGGGTTATTTTTGGATTTTACTCTTTGAAAAAATAGTTCTTGTTATCATCTGTATCATGTTCTTTTCACCGAAAAGAATTGTTTGCTATAATTAAAACAAAGCGTTCTGTTTTCACTTATCTTTCGTACTGTATTTGAGTGCAAAACACTTAACTATATATATATATATATATATATATATATATATATATATATATATATATATATATATACAGAGAGAGAGAGAGAGAGAGAGAGAGAAACAGACAGACAGAGACAGAGAGAGAAGGAGAGATAGAGACAGAGAAAGGGAGACAGAGAAATAGACAGACAGACATACAGACAGATAGTGAATCCACTCTTACAAAACAAGTACAGTTCATCTAAAATGTTTTATTTTATTAGTTTGAAATGATCTAAGAAGGTGAACTATATATACATCTCCTGCAAGTACTCCCTGTTTAACACCTACTTTCCAAATGTTGACAGGGCCTCTTGTGAATAATATAGCCCCTCATAGCGTCATCCGTCTAAACACGAATTCGCAAGCCATTGCTGTGAGTGTCACACTACATCGATTGATTAATATTTGTTCCATTTACATAACCTAGGACAAAGCAAATTATACTGTCTTATTCAACAACGTCAAGCGACCATGGCTTTACTCGGAGATGGCGTATGTTATGACCATGTTGTTTCATCTGTGCGGTGCCTAATACCGACTCCAACCTGTCTGTCTCTGACAGTATTATGCAGCATTGCGGGGAACAATAGACTGAACAATCTCAGAACACAACCCTGGTTAACCGCGATGTTTGCTGGGAATAGCTATGATGTCTCCCCTTTATCCTCGACTCGGGCATGCAAGCCATTGTGTCAATTCTGCACCAGAGATATAAAATTGCTTGGGCATCAATATCAAAGGTCTTAGTAGAATAGATGTAAATGGAGAAAAGGTTAGTGTTTCATATTTCTCTTGTAGCTGCCTTGCAGCAAACACCATGTCGATTGTCCCACGTTTGCGTCTGAATCCACACTGATTTTCCGTCACCAGTCCCTGGCCAAGATGTATATTGAGGTGGTTCAGTAGGATTCTGGCGAGTATTGTTTCTGCATTTGAGAATAGGCATATACACCGGTGGCTCATGAAGACTTGGCGGTTCCCTTTGCCCTTATACAGTTGGATTATGGATTCGTCTTTGAATTTCGGCGGGATCATCTCCTGCTCCCATATCAGTAACCAAACAGTTGGTGAAGTTTTTCATCAGGGATGTGCCCTCGTCCTTGTAGACTTCAGCTGGAATGGAGTCTGAACCAGGTGCTTGGCCAGTGAAGAGCAGTCCTATCGTCTTATGTGTCTCCAGCAAGGTTTTAGGGTCATGCAGTGCCTTGTTGATGTGTAATTGGTGCAATATTATTGTTGACTTGATCATTGATAGATGAAGGGCGATATAGCTTGCTGTCAAAGTGTTCATCACATCGTTCAAGAATCACCTCGTTGTCAGTAATTAGTGCGTCCCCGTCTACGCTGAGAATGGCTGATGATCCACCACTGGATCTCATCACCTTTTCTGCTCAGCCATGAGTCTCGCATCTGACGGAGCTTATGTTGTACAGTACAGCGTATGTTGATCTACGCATCTTTTATAGAGGTGTACTTGGGTTTTTTCAGGTAGCTTTGAAGGAGGTGGTGCTTTTAATTCAGCAACTGCTTGGCTCGTCGCAGTTCTAATCAAACTAATTTTGATGCACTTTGTTTGAGGGTCCTAGATTTTCAGAAGCTCTATAAATGGTGCCCAGTCGGTGTCCCCATTTTGATTATCAAGGTGGGTGGATTTCAGACGTTCTTCCAGGGCATCCATGGGAGATTATTTGGTACTCGGGCTTTTTAGCTTGGTGATATTATGTCGTCGATTAAGAGCCTTCTTTTCCTGTGGGCGTCTTTTGGGGCTGAATGCGGATCTTGAGTTTGCTGATGATGAGTCGGTGTTCTGTTCATCAGTCATGAACCACACAAGAACTTGGTCACATGCACATCCTGCCTGTCCTTCTTCGTGATAATGACGTAGTCGAGCGGCCAGTGCAGATAGTGCGGGTGCAGCCGTGACGTCAAGTTATGAGTAGGGAAGCAGAAGTCTGTATTGGTGTTCAGCAGTTCATGCTGGGCGCATGTCTGGAGCAAGGGCTGACCGTTGTTGTTACAATGATCCACTCCGTGCTTCCTTAGCACACCATCCCAGGCAACCTGACAACAGCTTACTCTTGCATTTGAATCTCCAGAAATGACGAACTTATTTGCATTTGAACGTCAGCAATGATGTAGTGAGGATCCTCACATAATCATCATTGCATCTATGTTGGTCATGGTTCGAGCATAGCAATTGATGATTTTAAGGTAGTCTATCGTTTAATCGCTTGGAAGGTCCTGGCAATCTGCCAATCAGTGATGTCATTACTGCAAAGCCGACACTAGCTTCTTGGTGCTTTTAAATTCATCTGCCCTTACAAACGAACGTGTATTCGTAGCCTCTGTCACAATGTTTGTCTTCTTCTGCAATACCTAGCGGTTCAAGAAAAAACATATTTGTCAAACGTTTCATCGAACAAACACATCATTTGATCGGTCGACTTAACTACAAAAATGTATATAAAAAGCTCAATCATTTTGGATCTGTCTCAGTGTCAACATGACGTCCCTTCAGTCTCATATTCCCATCATGATTCGTGCCTTGTACGGCATCATTATAAAGCAAACACAAATACGTACTTGTGTCGTAGAAGCCAGTCTCAAAATAAGTCTTACAATGGTTTGCGGTGACATCACGTGAATTACGGCAAATCATCAATCACATCCGTCATCACGCTAAACGCTTTACTTGAGATAAACATAATAGCTTTGACTTAACCGGCATGTCCTCGTATCGGCATTCAATCCAAAAAGCAAATCATTTTGAAACCTGGAGGTAGCTGTTCTCTATAAGGTGTCATCATTCTAACTCTCTTAAATTAGTACCCCAATTCTTCCAAAGTCTTTCCTAAGAATTAAGAAACCCCAATAAATTAGTCCAACGCACCAAAAAGAAAAATAACAGTAGTGTCTAGACCAAGTCACAGAAAAAAAAACCCATTAATAATGAAAGCGCCCAGAAAACAACTTCTACACACAATAGAGGCACTTCGGCCCAAACGCAATCTTACATCCGCAAACCACGATCTGCAGCGACGGTGTCTGCGTCGCCAGTTGTATCAGACTATTCCTCTTCTCCGGTGCTTGTTATGCCAGACGAACCCAATTTGTCACCCATTCTTCCTCATTTGATGACACAATGGAAACCCTCGTATCCAAATACTTCTCCAGAGGTGCAACTTTCCCCCTCTTTAGCGGTAGTATCAGCTTCTCACAAAGTACCTTCCCACAAAATCAAAGTCCAAGAAAATCAGGCATGTAACAGAGTTTACTGGATTCTTTCAATCATGACCTGTCCCGATTCAGTCCATTGCAAACCCTTCCACAACGTGTTTTACATGTCATCAAGTTGATACGACGTACAGACAATCAGTGGCAACGTATTCCATTATACAAACGATTTGAAATTGATAGGAATCAGTGCTTCTGTGCTCCTGAACACCCAAATAGTACCCGCTTAAACACGCTCATGACGTCACCATCGTCTTTCTTCTATCCAGAAAGGAAAGGACAATGACACTCCCGTCATACAAAAGAAAACGCTTAGCCATACATAGACGTCCCCGCTGAAAAGACGAAGTGATCCAAAGACTATGAGAAGTCTGCAAAGGGGAATCATATTTGGAATAGATCATATGGTCAATCAGTTCACAGTAAACCTTGAACAAAAATGTTTTAGAAAGGAGTCAAGCAAAAAAGAGAGTTTTATTTATGTAACCTTCTTAGACAAATAAAATAAATGACATGACTCAAACAATGGACTTCCTTGTATTGATGTGTTTCTGAACACCCACATATGTCACCTCAAAGAAGTGCACACCACCAAAATCGTCGTTCTCCTGGTCTAAAAAGACAAATAGTATATATGTATGTATGTATGTATGTATGTATGTATGTATGTATGTATGTATGTATGTATGTATGTATGTATGTATGTATGTATGTATGTGCGTGTGTGTGTGTGTGTGTCTGTGTGTGTGTGTGTGTGTGTGTGTGTGTGTGGGTGTGATGTGTGTGTGTGTGTGCGTGCGTGCGTGCGTTCATGCGTGCGTGCGTGTGTAGGTAGGTAGGCATGCATGTATCTACGTTTGCACGTATACCTACATGTGTATGTGTGTCCTTGTTTCGCCCAATTCAATTCAGTCCTTGCAACATTGTTGCCAATCTCCTGGTCTGTGACGTCTGTGACGCTATACAGCACCAATATTCCCCCGTGTTCAATTCCCCATGAGGCTAGATTTTTCCGTGGTAATTTTTAAAACGTTGAGGCTAGAGTTTCCCTGAGTTTGATCTGTAATGTATTTTTCCATTGAGGCTAGGGTTTCCCACTAAGCCACTAATGTGAGATAATGTTCGCTACAAATTAATTTATCGTAATTTAAGATTTCTTTTCAGCAATTCGATAAAACCCTCATTCTTTGGTAAGCCTTCTTTGACGGTATTATACTTATAATAAACTGCCATAATGGGTCTTAATAGGAATCCTACTGTCTGCCTTATCAGTTGAAAGTTGTGTGCCTACGTATACAGTCAATAGCGTCACCTAATGCTGACTTGGGACTGTTGAACATGGCGAAACATGTATTATGTTCTGTAGGTGAGTACATAAAGTTTTTTTTTGTGTGTGAGTAATATATTAAGCTAGCAATTTTTTCCTTATTTTCCTGTCCTTCTTTTCGTTTAATTTTTTCGGGGAGAATATTTTTATTTTTTTTCTAAATGAAAGCTATTTCTAATCTACATATTGATCGGCCATATGTATAATGATATCATTGATATGAGCAATTTTTATCAAAGCCTTTATGGCGTCTTTTGTTGTTTGTTTGTGCCATATGTATTAAATTATGTATAGTAAATTATATCTGCAAAATCAACTTTATCGTTTAATTTTAGCTCTTTGCAGATAGGATTGTGGTAAAGTGTCGTTAAACCCTATATATTTTGATTGTATTCCCAAGCGTCAGTATCAAATAAATGAGTTTGTACGAGATATTACAAATTGCACCATAAATTAAAGACCATTAAGGCAATATTAGAGGTTCAAAACGGATAATTAAGATACCAATATAGAACATACTGAATTATGTTAAATGTTTATAAACTAACTCCGTGGCTTGTATGGAAGTTTACTACCGCTTTCCCTCGTTATCCTTCGTGGACAACGTGGTGATCTTTCTTAGTACACTCAAAAAAATAAAGAATTTAGTGTATATACCGATTATACATTTCCAAACTTTACTTTGGGTTTGCCTAACGCATTCATTTCTAACTCGTACCAAATCGAAACTGGTTTACTTATATCAAATGCTGTGAACTGAAAATGTTACTATTTGGCGTACGTCCGTTTGGAGAGGCAAGTTTCATTGATAGACCACTACTATAGAATACTATTCACTATTGCAACTATACAGAAGAGAGATGAGTGAATAAGGGTAGAAGGATTTTCAATCCTACTCCAATATCATGAGCGGCAAAATAATACAGGTCTCTACAAATAAGCCTACGCATGATCGTTACAAATACATAGTCACGACTATGTGACGATGTTTGTCGTTCGTTTCCAATTTTTCTCTCAACTCTTTTTGAATTTATATTTGTTACTCATAATAATGATTCCCTGTTTGGTTCTTTTTTGTTTCTTTTGTAAACAATGGCCAAATCAAAAACAAAAAAGTTAAGCAACTCCGAACTATCATAATAAGATCTACTGTGAAAATATTTTTCATGCCTTTGTAATCAGCGATCATCCAGGATCACAGACATTATGTAAGGTTTGCGACCTCACCCACTATTTAAACGTCCTGGTTAGATCACGTTCGTAGATATCTACATTACCACTTACGTTGATTGTAATATATCCTGACAATTACATATATTCCGTTACAAACCCATGGAAACTCACACAAACACGTAGACATGAACACATATACACACAGGACGTCTGTTTTCCCAAAAATCACAGTCACATATAAACAAGATATTAATAAATTTCTTGTTTCTTGAAACTTTACACTATCCTGATTAGTTTGCGGAAAAAAACGTTGAACTTGCAAAACACCTTTAACAAATGAAAAATAGCCCATATGATAAAAGTTAACAAGCTTTGTTCTTCTCTTCTTCTACATATTATTCAATTCATATATAAGGCTTTTCCGTCTTTCTTAATTAGTAGTTTGATGCATCATATGGTATGTGTATAAAATTAAGAAATTGCTATTTTTAAAACAAAATGTTCTTATAAAGCAGCAGAGGGGGCGTATCGGACAACGTTTTTAAACACGTTTTAAATGAATTAGGGCTTAAAAACCGATCAAAACGGCTACAAATCAATGAAACAAGCAAAAAATAATGAAAAAATCAATGAAATCAGTCCAAAAAAATAATGAAATCAAAAAAAAAAGAAAGCCTCCATTTTCCAAACGGAGACTTAGTCATTTTTGTCCGAAAACATCATCCTGCAGGGTTTTCAAAATGAGTAAAAAATCTTCAACCGACTATTTTATCAAGTCCGATACGCTGGGTCTTAGGACGAAAATCCTTTTACGATTTCACAAACAGACTTATTTGTAAAACTTCGCCTTGTAAATCAATCAGATCATTAGACTGGTCAGTCAGTTTGAAATTAATTCTTGTTAATGAATTATTATGGCATCGCATATAGACTGGATTAGTTGGATCCTCGATTATTAGAAATGCTGGAGGAGCTGTTGGTGCAAATGAATACAGAATATATCCTTGCTGAGCTTGATTTGATCGTTCTAAATTTATTTGATAGCTTCCTTCGATAACATCACATACTAAATTCAATGCAATCACCGATGAAATATTCACATTTTGAGGGGCAATATGTCTACCACCGCCTTCTGGGTCATTATTGTGTTTGAGGATTTTTATTTCCTGTGATGCTGCTTTTTTCCATTCGTCATGGATTTTTTTCCATTCGTCATGGATTTTTTTGAAACCTTCATCGATGGCATCATTGAGAGATTTTTGTAGTTCTAAGATATTATACCCTGGTAGTTTGAACGCATGAATATCTTCTACGCGTATATTATACTTCGTTGCAAATTCTGTTCTTCTTTTAGGATTTTCGCCACCTAATACCTCTTGCATAATTTGCGATTGAAATGTTTCCATGTCATTGATGATTTTGTTACATATTTCTACGACGCTGATAAATTCATCTCGGGTGAGAGTGCCGGATTTAAGAGATGGCAACAACAATGAAAAATCATTATTCATCGCTGTGAAATTTTCAGTGATATTATGCTGTCGAATTAAGTAGAAATTTATATTAGCGATACCCACTATGAATAAATTCAATTTGTCATAATCGCTATAACTTTTTACTGGATTATTAGATATTAGATTTTATTCTGTCGGTGATATAATCAGTTTTTTGTGGTTCAGGTGGTAATTTAACGGTTTCTTTCCGGGGTGATAATTCAGGCCATCCCAGTATTGTCCTTATATAACTCTGATTGATATCTACGACGTATCCATCTGTGCTTATTTCAATGACAGATGATAGTGTCGGCTCATGAACCGTTATAGCGATTTTCGATTCTTTTCCAGTAATCGATTTTATTCTACGCTGGAATTCAGCATTGATTTGTTCAATTTGGTATGATCCGGTTGGTATCGAAACAACGTTCCAGTCTGGCGTACCGTCGTCTTTATTAGTATTTGCAAACACCAGTGAATTATTCGGTTGTTGACCACCAAATGATTTTGATCTGATATTAGGTCAACTGTGGTATACTCGCAATTTTGCTAGCGCGATTTCCTTCACTGGGACCGGAGAGGGGAAATTCACACTGAATTCTGGATTCGTCGATGTTATTGAGATCATGCTGGTTTGTACTGGGTTTGTGTTCTCTACTATTTGTTGAATTAATTCCATCTGTGTTGTCATTGCTATTATACTGTTGTTGTCGCTCTAATTTTGACATCGCTGAATCATATATATCTACCATCGCTGAAAACTCAATATCTGATATAATTGTATCATCGAGAGATGACGATATCAATGAGGATAATTGCGAGTATGCAGTGGATACAACATGAAATTGAATTATGTAGTCTTGTAGTTTTCGTTGGCTGCATGATGATATTTTTTTGTTATTATTGAAATAATTCCAGCGATTGTTGTTGCCGCAGAAATGCAAATTGGAACAGCTATCGATGCAATCATTGTCACTGAAGACAGTATAATACCAGCTCCGGTGATTACACCACTCACTGAATACACGGTAACATCAATTGCGGTAATTCTCCTGCAATATTTTTTAATTTTCATTGCATACTCCTCAGTGAGGGTTTTGAGTCTATTTTGAAATTCTCTGACCTGATCATAGCGATATTGCGATGATGAAATCATTTTATTTTTAAATCAGTTTACGATTTTAATTGAAACCGTTATTTACTTAAATCCGCTACGAATTCCACATACCACGTTACTGAAACCCTAAACAAATTTTTATCGGTAGATGTTAACGTGAACTGTTCAGTTGTATCCTTGTCGATGATCGTTGAAATCGTATTATTGACCCCGGATGAACTTGACGATGATATATTAAATTGAATCGGTGTCACTAGTGTCAATCGATAAATACCCTTAACGGTTGCAGTGATATCTAATTTGTTGTTTACGAGTACTCTCCACTCAAATGATCCGTGTTGGATTGTGTATACTACATTGTTGGTTTTCTCATGAGGGATTTTTGTTTTTTCAATGATTGTTATCATCCTCGAAAAATCATTTTTGATGACCTCGATGAAGTTTCTCGTCTCATCGATGGATTTTTTGATATCCGGAAGTTTTAGTTCAATTTTTTTTAACGGGATTCCAATAAATTTATCAATGATATTTCTACGGAATGAGGTAAACTGTTTTCCGTATTCTTCACTTTTAGATTGAAGTGCTGTTAGTTCCAACACAGAATTTTTCAACTCATCGTTTAGAGTTTTTAATCGATCTGTAATCGTCTAAAAGAGTACAACCGGTTTGAGTTTACTCTGATCGGAAAATAACGCGATAGTATCCTCGATTGCGTTTCGTTGTTTAACCAATATATCATCCAGAGAGACATTACTAGTTTTCAATTTACCCTGACGATCTTGAAATACAACTATTTCCCCGGGGTCAACACTTGCTAGGTTCACCGTCTCAGCGATTTCATCTTCAATTATTTTTTTTTATATCACCGGTTGCAGATATTTCCGCGGTTGGTTTTTTCAGCGCTGATAGAGGTCTTCCCCAAATATCAATCATTGTTATTTTATACATCTCTCTCTAAAAAGCGATTACTAGTGTATTCATTTACGACAGTGTGTGGTGGTTTTTTCGATGATGAAATAGCGTTAAGGACATTTAATACTTCACTGCCGCATATTGGTGGATCATTCACCTGTTGTGTTGGTAGCGTAGAATACCAAGTCTTCATTGGAAATTTTTTTTATATAACGCATAAACTCTTTTGGCGGTGCTAATCCATATGAATCAAAATAGACGATTGCACGTGGATCAATAGCGTATGCAACCCAGTGAGTTCCGGGTCCTGTGCTGTTATCGAGATTAATGATACCTGTTTCAGTGTTGTTTGGTTGATGTGGTAATTGATCTTTCATAAAGACACCTCTGAAATTTTTAATCGCCAATTTTTTAGCAGCATCCAGTAAATCAAAATTGGACATTGGAACCATCGGTTCCTCAATTAATAAACCGTTCCTGGGATTCTCAGGCCTTTTCCGCTGTACCATGAATACGGGGTTCCTGGTAGTCTTAGACCCCTTCCCTTTTTTTATACCCTTGTCCCTTCTTCGGTTCATATGATTCAGTAATGCCTTGTTTCGCTTTTGCCCCCGATGCGACAGCTTTTGCAACCGCTTTTATGAATCCTGGTAACGCACCTAGACTAAAACCCTCTCCAATCTTATACCCTCGTCCTTTCTTCGGTTTATATGATTCAGTAATGCCTTGTATCGCTTTTGCTCCCAACCCTCCAGCTGCCCCCAATGCGACAGCTTTTGCAACTGCTGGTGCGGCCGCTGCAATTAATCCTGGTATTGCAGAAAATAACGGGAATATACCGCCGGTTTTAATCAAATTTTTGAGAGCAGCCACAGAAATAGTAATCTGAAAAACCTTTTTTTGCCACAAGTGCATCATTGAAATGTTTTATTTGACGAGTTGTCAGTGACAATTTATTTGCACCACCAGTCATTTGATTAGGTTTCAGCGTGATTATGGTTCCACATTTTTTAGCTGATTCTGATTGCAATTTTTTTATTTGACTGGGGGTTAACGCAACACTAATATTACTATATGACAATATACATAATTGATTGATTCTAAATCGTTTACAATTTCAATGAAAAATCGTTCAAAGATTTTCCACTGGTGCATCAATGATTCTCATTCTTCCTACAACACCTTCAAGTAGCATTGATTTATCACTGAGAATGACAGCAACCGCTCTATAATTAGCAATAGCACCACGAAGCACATTAGCCCTAAAATGTATATCAACAACAGATTGTCTTGTTAAATCAAGATGTTCCAATGAAAAGTAATAAATCGGATATAGATTTTTAAAATCAAATTGTGATATTTGCAGACCGGTATCAACATTTTGATCACGTGCCATAAATGACAACAACCTATGATACACGCGTGCAATATGATTTTCGGTGTAATTAAGCTGTACATCTTCAGATGGTTCCTGCTGGCCGTTTATTCTCAGTGAGACGTCTTTAACACCTACTTGATCAAATATCATATGGCTGGAGAGTTGATTGCCAACTCGTGTGCTATCCTGTAACGCAATAAATATATGACGTGGTGCAGCCATGCCTTGTTTTGATGCTAGATTCCACGTGAATAACCCGTTCAGATTTGATTGTTTAACATCTGTACTTACCGTTAGCCAACTTAGTAATGATTTTCCTCCTTGGTCCATAAATGATAGTAATCGTTCTTCTGCGGTGATTGATGGAGTCAACACTGGCATCCACAATGACAGTTTTGTTAAAATGACTATACCAGCATCAGCATTTGGATTTGCAGCATCTACTGGAATCCTCCAAATTGCGTCATCGTCATCACCCTTTCAAACCAGTGCTACTGTATGCTTCGCTCCATAAATAACTTTTCGTACAGAATCATCTTTGCGAACTGGGGCGTCTATATCAAACGCTGGATCAGGTGACCTTTTGAACATTTTATTCTATTTATCAAAGTCTAAATCGCGATTTTCCATTTCATCGTCGTAGTTTTTTAAAGCCACTTCCTGCTATCATATTTGTAATATTGCTTTGGTCGGGGGTTATCAATGATGGCAAAGCCATCGACGCTAATTTTTCATCTACTGCGTTATTTATAATTTTACTAACACTTGCAGGCATTTCCGCTGTAGACGGTAACGGTTTTTTTTTCGTCTAACTAATGATGTTATTTTCTTCTTCGCAGCTGAAAACGCTTTTCCGGCAAGATCTCCAACAGCACTAATACCCTTATCACGAATAACATCAATGGCTTTCATTCCTAGTTGTGTAGCTAACGGTATCACTTTTGGGGCCATTCTTGAAAATAATCCTAGAATGGTATCACCGAAACCATCTCCGTAATATGCGCTATAAACTGGAAACCGTGAATAAACTACATAGACACTGTCTGGCTTGTCATGATTGTAGCGTGTGATCATTCTTATTTAATTGTTATTTATCTAATCAGTGATTCATAAAACAATTTTTCAATTCAGTCACTATGATACCCACTTTCCGCTAACTCGCTAATGAAATCTCGATATGTGTCGATATCCATGATACCACCTTGAAATAACCGTCTACAGATATCAGCTGCTTCATTAATTATTTCTGGAGAGTCATTTCCAGCTCGGAACCCTCCGATGAGAACTTCTAATCGTGATATATCATTGATAACACTATCAGGACAATTAACCAAACCACTACCTGAAAATCCCCTTCCGCTATAACCAGTTGCTTCATCCAGTTTGTCTGTATCCGTGGTTTGTAAATAATCAAGAGTATCCTCATCAGGTGGTAGTTTTTTAGGAGAGAAAGATATTTTCTTTGCAGGTTGCTGTCGCTTTCTTTGCAATTTTGGCGTTTTTTGTTGTTGTTTAAACTCTTCGTATTGATTATACACTGTACCCACCATCTTGATATATTCAATGAATGATGCACTGTCTGTCTTAATTTGACTTGTTTTAGTTTTGATTTTGTAGAATATATCAGCCCAGTGGGTCATACTCCTAACATATTTATGATGTTCTGGTTTCAACCATTTTTTTTTCTGTTTTCATAAGACGTAACAACAAGCGCAGGAATTTCTGCTGGATCAGTCTTATCAATTTCTGCTAACATTTCCTCGTTAAATCTCTCGCTTAAATCATCTACTGTTCTTTTCGATTCCATTTTTAGTACAGCCTATTTTGTTTGTTCAGTTTTCGCTGCTATTTTTTCAAGCTCACCAATAACAGATTTTCCCGTCTCGGGAACATCTCCGTATATAGCACGCTCTACCCCCTTCGTTGCTGTGGTTACTGGTTTAAACAACTCTTCAGACCCCAAAGCAAAATCAGTTTGTAAACTCTGTCGTTGTTGCAGTTTATTCCTTACAGAGTCACGAATTGGTATAAATCTCCTAATTGCATCTAGTCGTTCACGAGCCAATCGGGTTGTTAATGCTTCATTTACCATTATTTGAAATCAGAAACAATTTTTCAATTGTAAAACAATTTTCCCGAACTTGACCTAACAGACGAAAACATTTGACATGTCGGATGATTTTTAACACCACCGTGAAAGTATTTAACAGCTCTATCATTGATGGCGCAAGTGCCAACGCCATTGAAATATTTTCTTTTTATTCAGTGTGTGAAATATTTTTTCAGTGTGTGAAATATTTTTATTTTTATTCACTGATTTTGCCTGTTTTTGACTGATTTTGCCTGTTTTTGTGACTGATTTGCCTATTTTTCACTGTTTTTTATACCATTTTGATCAGTCTTCGTCGGGTAAAGTAGTCGTTTTTGCATGGGATTTCCCATAGGAAAAAGCTGTTAGGATTCATTTTCATCAATTTTTGCCTGTTTTCATTGATTTTTGGTCATTTTTCCTTGATTTTCGATAAAAAAAACCTCGTCGGGTAAAGTAGTCGATTTTGCATGGGATTGTCCATAGAGAAAAGCTGTTAGGATTTGATTTTAATTTTACGCAGTGTGAAATATTTTTATTTTTTATTCAGTGTGAAATATGTTATTTTTTTATTCAGTGCGAAATATTTTTATGTTTTATTCAGTGTGAAATATTTTCACTGATTTCCCTTCAGGGTCGAAAAAAAAATTTCTTTGAGGGTCAATCAATCAAAAAACGACAAAATCTCTTTTAGGGTCGGTCAATCAAACTTGTTCTTTTTCTTGAATTAACGCCCGTAGGTTTCTAATTTTAGAGTTGATTTCTTTTTTCAATTCGTATTCGTTACCTAATTCTTTTCGTATTCGTTCTACGATAGTATATAACGGGACAAACACACTAACATCACTGGAAAATGCAAGAGAGTCTCTAATAGAATTCTGAATTCTTTTGATGAGCGCATACTTCTTTGGTAGCATATACTTGTTAGTGCTAACCCCGTATTCTATATCCTGAAAATCTGACTTGATTTGATCAGGATTCAAACCATCTGATAGTTCAATATCATGACTTTTCAATTTTAAAATTTCAACTATGATGCTACTCATGTTTTCAGAATTCATTATTCTATAACAATTACATATTTCTAAATGAAAAATATGAATGACTTAGACATAACTAAATTGAACTTTTTGTCCGGTCTTTTTTGAAATCGCCGATCGATAAATCCCCTCTGCAACTTTTTGAACAGAAGATGGACAAATACCGAAGTGCCTACCGGCTTCATTCATAGATGAAAATATTTTTTCTTCATTAGTTGCCGTGTTCAAAGATTTCACAGGTTTCTTCCCAACCGTTTTGCATTTTCCAGTCCTCCCCCGTTTGGAATTCTCACTCTCTGTGATAGCTTGCAGATTTGATAAAGAATTGTTCCTTGTATTAGAATCCTTGTGATCGATAACAAGACCATCCTCGATCAATCCATTGAAACATTCAAATATGAAGTGATGATTGTGATATTTCTTCTTTCCAATAGTAAACATCAAATACCCTTGATTAGTCACAACTCCGACCGTTTTCTTCAGTCTACAGTGCCTTACAACACCATCACTGGATGCTTCATAATTTTTAATCACTGGGTGTGGTCTGAATTCTTGGTTCATTCGTATACTAATACTATTTGTCTAATGCAGTGTTTGGTCTAATGATTACATCACTGGAGAATCTTTCAATATAGTCTTGAGGGGTTCTTATGATTTTATCCTTGACGTTGTCAGGGTCAGGGACTTTTTCAGGGTCATTATTTTTGATTGATTTTCCATTTTTTATTCTTTTATCATAATAACGCTTCAACTCCCTGTATCGCTTACCACCACAATTCAGACAAAATTGTGATTTCCCCCTGACCCCAACCCCACATCGAATACAGGGTAACGGACCAAGGCTTCCACGTCGAAAACACTGCATATGGTACCCACAGAACTCATTTCTGCATGATTTGTTACATGGGGTTACTGATCCAATCATGAGCCATTTGCAGTGATTCATTATACATAAATCTTTCATTTAAATGCTTGTTTTAAATATAGCATGAAGGAGTTAAAGAGATTATCGAAAATAACACCCTTGAAAAATGCTCAGTTCAATCCTGATAAGGAGTTTAAGAGATTATTGAAAATTAATCCTATATTTAATCTCGATAAACCAAAAAAACGTTTAATAGACGGTAATATGAAGGAGTTTAAGAGATTATTGAAAATTAATCCTAGATTTAATCTCGATAGACCAAAAAAACGTCCAATAGACGGTAACAAGAGATTATTGAAAATTAATCCTAGATTTAATCTCGATAAACCAAAAAAAAACGTTTAATAGACGGAAATATGAAGGAGTTTAAGAGATTAATGAAAATTAATCCTAGATTTAATCTCGATAAACCAAAAAAACGTTTAATAAACGGAAATATGAAGGAGTTTAAGAGATTATTGAAAATTAATCCTAGATTTAATCTCGATCAACCAAGAAAAACGTTTAATAGACAGATCGGAATTCGATCTTGATAGAGTTTCTAATACACCCAAGAATAAAATTCCTGATAGAACCATGATTAGTAAAATCAGAGACTGTTTTAATGAATTCAAGCGTGATGGGGCATCTCACTGCTGGTCAAGATTTCGAATTGATGGTGTTGTTGATACTACCATGAATGATGAAAAAGCAGCAGTAATAATCTCACATCTTGGGGAAAAAAGGCATTTTTTTCGAATCAAATTCCTTATCCGTGATGATGGAAAATGGATCATTAGGGATAAATTTGAACCCATTCTCAGGGACAAAAAAACTGTGACCGTGAATCAAGATTCCAAAACAGGAATTTTGACTGGAATTGACAAAACCATACTACCAAAGATCTTATCCTGTAACAGCAGTTGTTTACAGGATATATCCACTCAATGAAAAACCTGATATTGTAAAACTAGCACCCATGAAATATTCGACAGGGCTCAATTGTGTAGCAGAACGAATAATGGAACACTTCACAAATGCGTCCCGGGGAAATAAACTAACTGATCTAAGACGAAAAAAAATAACCGAATGGGAATTAACGGTGAAACAGCATGGGGCAACAATTCAGGATATAATTAAATTAGAAACATCATTGAGATTTCCAATATCGGTAAGAACAATCACCGGTGAAGTATTATACGAATTGAAATATCAATCAAAAGGAACCCCAATTGAAATTATTGATCATAACGAACACGCGTGGTCATCTGCAGTAACAATATTCCCACTGGATAAAACTGTAAAGTATCTATCCCAAACCGAAGTGTTTTTTTTAGAGCAGAAATTTTTTAGTTGTAAATTTTTTAGTTGTAAATTTGATGCTATTTACCATTTGAGTAAAGAAGACCCTGTGTCAATGTGGCTATTTTATAGTACTTCAGACGAGGAATGTAGATTTGATCAGTTTGTAAGGCCCAACGGAGAATTGTACCGTACTGAAGAACTGCATAATCAAATGAAAAAACTAGCTAGTGAGTTTTCACTGGAGGGGGAAGACAACGATCAATTATTATCAAACTGTTTTACACTACCATCAATTGCAGCACATTTTGCTAGAAAGAAAAACGCGTGGAAACCAACAAGAAGTGAGTTTTTATCAGATGTCAGATTGTCCTGTCTTGAATACAGCCATGGAGGGTTATGGAATACAAAATACGACCCTGAAACCGTTATTTCCGTTGATATGATTGCGTGTTATCCAGGAAGTTTTCTTGGATATGGAGAATGTGAGAAATATTTCAAACGATTTGGACACCCAACACACGAAATGACCCGTGTTGCGATTAATGGACCACTGCCTGATTTTGATTTAACAGGATTCGCTTGTGTAATATCATTTGAATTGGCCGAGGGACTTCATCGTGTAGTTATCTTTGGATTGGTTAACATGTCTGAAAAACACTGGATGCCAATAGTGTTATTACGGTATATAATTGATTGTGGGATGTTAAAATCATTAATTGTCAGTGAAGCGATTATATCCTACCGAGCACAGAAATCAGTCTGGTTACCACAACCCGATCTAGAAAAAATAATTAGCAAACAGCGAAAACTGTTTCCTGATTTTAATGAACAACAAATCATGGATTGGTCCAAACAGTTATTTGAAGCAAAAGATCTCAGTAGAAGAATAATCGGTAAATTTACCCAGGGTGGTAAATATGACAATACAAGATATTCTTCCCGATTGATTATAAACAACGCTGAATACGATTTTGTAATCGCGGATCTAACGAATAAGGGCCTATATGTCAATCTAAAAAACGCATTTCTGTCCGATGGAACCAAATTGGGTACAATTGTTACATACAATGACGGACACAATCCTCAGTATACACACTTAAGAGCTTCTATGCTCGGTTATGCTTCTATTAATCTGTTTTCGATGTTAAATAGATTTCCTAACACTGCAGTTAGAGTTGCCACTGATTCATTTTACATAAATAGCAAAATGGCTGAATTCATAAACGGTAGCAAGGCTACTGGCAACGAGAATTGGGGGTCATGGAGAATTAAGCGAGAAATGCTTCATGATTATATTCAATCAGCAGCTGTTACAATTGAAAATAATTATTTAGAAAGCAGTCAGTGTTCAGAATTTTCTAATGCACCACCGTGTTCTGATCCAATATGCCGGTATAAAACAGTTTATTTCAACGGTTGTGGTGGGTCAGGAAAAACAACCCGGGCAATTGAGTTATTCCGTGGGAAATTAAATATGATTGTACTAACACCAACACACAGACTTGCAAGAGAGATGATACAGCGAGGGGTAAATGCCTGTACCTATCACAGTTTTTTTCCGATGGAAAGGGGATAAATGGACTCCTGAGCGTATGGGACAGAAATTTATTCCTGAAATCATGATTTGGGATGAAATAGACACAGTGCCATTAGATGAATTAAAAATATTTCTTGAGTGGTTGTTATTGAAAAATACAAAAATCGTTATGTGGGGTGATCACGGCCAACCACCACCATTTGTCGGTGCATCCCCACATGAATGACTAAAGGGTTTTGTAGACTATTATAAAGAAATTGATACCGATCATAGATCACTTGATAATGTATTAAAAGAATTTAAGAAATTAATTAGAATCCAATGTGAAATAGCGCGTGAAATAATTTCAGAAACTCCAATGAATGATTTCTGGGAAATATGGAGACCAAATAATTTGATAATTGCAAGTAGAAAAATAGTCAGGGACACACTTCAGATGAAATTATTTGAATTCCAGTGCCTCTTTGTTATAGGCCATCTGATACACGAAAACAGAACATTGAAGTTGACATTCCAGAGCAAAGTGAAAAACAAATTCTGGTATTAATTGATATTGTGCTGGTTGATATCAATGTCGTTGAAGATGCATTGCATGCTAATAAATCCACGTGGACGCTAGGATACGCAGCAACAATACATTCTTCACAGGGGCTGACAATATCGGATATAATTGTTTGGATGGTAGATAATAGCATCGAATGGTCAAATTTAGTCTATCTTGCAGTATCCAGAGTACGAAAAATAAATCAACTTCGAAGAGTTGTCCTGGATGATAATGACACTACAATGGATGATGCGAGCATCGTTGATGTTAAAATTATTGATAAAAAACTTTCCGGTTACAATCAACAGGACAAGAAAAAACATCGAGAATTTTATATTGATGCTAAATTAATAATCACTTTGAAGAAACAACAGAATAATCACTGCGTTGGCAGTATTCGGATAAAGATCCTCGCCAATTCACCGTAGACAGAAAAAATAACAATCTCGGTCATGTCAGAAATAATGTGATGTTGACTTGTCTTGAGTGCAATAGACGCAACGGTGCTAGTTAAGACCCCGTGGTGGTAATTGAGTATCCTATGGGAATCACTTGTAATTGTTGTCTAGTAAATCCTCGTTGAGGGGCAGTTGAATCCAGTTTATAGACTGGAGGTCTACCCGTAGATCGTGTTATACTAGATATCTTGTGTGCAGTAACACTCCAAATAGGATCAGTAGCCCTTTTTCTGCCACCTTCAAGCTCTCCTGGTTCGTATAAATACCTCACAGTGATATTACTACCAAGAATTGGTTCTTTGAAATCTTTTTGTGGTTTTTCACGTATTGACTTATTTTTAATCGCGTTGATAGGTTTCATGTTGATTGTTCTAGTAATCTCATTATTCAGTGCAGTAATCACAGCTGGTAATCTGTTAACCCATTCACGGGATCTTTTTTTTTGGATAAATTCTTTTGCGTATTGATATCCAAAAAACTGCTCAGCAATCGTCCTATTAAACCGTTCAACAATTGCCTGATCACGATGTAGCGCAGTATGTCCTCGTCTGATAGTGACATTATGGTGTTTCATTGTTGATAAGACTGCACCCTGAAATTCTTTGCCGGGATCAATTTGTAATAGATTTGGCCAGTGTAGAGAACCCCTTCGATAAATCTTTTCAAATGCAGAAGCAACTTCACTGGCTGATTTTGTTTTAACGGTTCTGCTTCTTTGTATCGACTTGCAACATTAATTATGGTTAAAGCGTATTTGTAACCGTTATTATGTGGCAGAAATAATATATCAGCCTGATGAACTTCATTAGGAAACGTCACATCAAAATGCGAGAAATTAATTTGTTTAGGCGGTGGTAGATAAATCTGCCATAGTGCCTGTTTAGATAACCAATGAACCGCAGTGGTTTTTTTCACTTTTGCAACGCTAGCGAGTATATGGACTGCTGATTTACCCCTCCAGTATCCTCTTTAGGAATAATAAATAGATTCCATGTTCCATTTACTTTTCATAGCCGATTTTATCAAAAATGATGCCAATTTTTCTTTGAAAGATTTATCAGGAATAGCATTTAACGCATGAATTAATTTTACATGTGCTTGATGCCTGTGCTGCAGATTACTGCTTTTATAAGAGACATCATGAAGGTGACAGGCCTTATCAATGTCATTTATTGGTTCTTCACCGGGTCGGGGCTGATTTTGATCATTGAGTCTGATATCAAGTCTGGTTCCCGGTCCACAGTAGCTATATCCTGGAAGGTGTTTTTCTCCTGGATACTTTGCCCAAGGGGTTCCAGGGAATTTTGCCAATTTGGCAGCGATTTCACCCCCTCGTTATTTTAAATCCCTTTGATTTATCAAAGGAAACAAATCTAAATTTCTTTGTACTACATTGTACGCATGTACCAGAGAGCGCTGATCGGTTATTTTTAGTTGTAATCGTTGTCAAGTCATCTGTGCCAGTACGCGCCTTACACTTCACACAATATAGATCCATATTTTATATATAGCATCATGAATGTAATTGATTATTCAGCTACCCGACAACGGGAACCTTTTAAACACCATGAAATGTTACCGAATTCAATTAGAATGATTATAATCGGACCATCCGGATGTGGTAAAACACAACTGTTACTTAATTTAATAACAAGATGGATGAAATGGGACAAATTGTATTTAATAGCCCCGAGTGTAGACGATCAGCGATGCTATGAAGTGCTCAGGGATTTTAACGAGAAAGCAAAATAATTTGAAATCGATGATGATTTTATTGAATTTATTACTAATATTGATGAAGCTCCTTCCGTGGAAGACATCGATGGAAGTATTAACAGTTTAGTCGTATATGACGATATCATGTTAGATAATCAAATAAATCCTGCTAGAATCTTACCCGGGGGCGGCACAAAAACACCGACGTGATATATGTCACTCAACGGTACACACAAATACCAAAAGTGATTCGCGATAATGTGTATTTAACGGAGTTGATACTCATACACTACGGAATATTCATCAGACTTAGTGCAGCGGTGGTATGAATCATAATCAATTTAGAAATTTCTTTAGTCACGCTCAGTCAAAACCACACGGATTTGTAACAATAAATTTAGCAGACCCTAGGACACGGTATCGTATCGGACTTGATAAAATATTCGGTTGAAGAGTTTTTACTCATTTTGAAAACCCTGCAGGATCATGTTTTCGGACAAAAATGACTAAGTCTCCGTTTGGCAAATGGAGGCTTTCTTTTTTTGATTTCATTTTTTTTGTGTGACTGATTTCATTGATTTTTTCATTATTTTTTGCTTGTTTCATTGATTTGTAGCCGTTTTGATCGGGTTTTAAGCCCTAATCCTTTGAAAACTTGTTCAAAAACGTTGTCCGATATGCCCCCTCTGCTGCTTATAATATTACAAATTCGGGTCATACTTTCCGGTCTGTTTCACAGATGTTTCATAGATAACATATTTTAGTCTTCTTCTAATAATTGACACATAAAAAGTCTTGTAATTTACGCATGAAAGCCAAATAGCATCAATTCAATTATTAGACATTCAAATTTTTCTTTAGTATGCAATTAAATAATCAGTGAGACAGAGATTCTGAAACATAGTTGGCATAAGATCCAGCCTTTGAAGACCTAAGTCAAACCACCGGCAGCTTTACAAAAAAATTTCTATGATATCAAATTTGGAGTCAAGACAGATTTTAGTAACAAAGCGACTTGTGACAAACTCTTTTTGAGCGACATAAAGTACTAATTTCAACATTTCAAGGTAAAAAAGACAACATTAGAGCTTGATAAAGCTCATTTTGCATGAATTGATATGATACGAATTGTAATAGTATATAACGGAATAACATTTTATGTAACTATTAAGGTATTTTGAAAAACACTAAATGGTCCAAGGGAATAAAGGTTTAACTTAGTTTCTGGCATGACTAATTTTATATTGCATATGATATATTGAACTAGTTCGTTTTACGCTCAGTGATATGGGTCTATGAGGACTAGTGGATTATTGTATTAATTCTACGAACGTTACGATATCACTAATAGCGATGATTTGGGTCCTTAGCATTTTTAATGCAAACGATATTACGTATTCTTGGAAAGCAGGTTATTTTGCCTAGAACAATATTATTTTTCTTCACGATGAAACGTTTTTGGATGGAATCAGGAGTATAAGATGAGAAACTATAACAACCCTGTATTCAAGTCCTTACAACACCCCATTAGTCATTAATATTAACAGTACAAACCTGTTTTTCTTTGGTGGGTGTTGTGGGATTTACACGTATTAGCGTTAGTTATTTTATGTTCATCACAAGTTCTATATAACAGTATTGATAATGTCATGTTTAGCGGGTATTTAGGCGATCTTTGTCTTCTTTTGTCACATGATAAAATAAGAGAATTCTATCTTTATAATGCTAACGGTTTACTTGCAAATTCTATTGAAATTTTCTATCGACTTTAAATTGATAGCATTTTCCTTATTCACAGCCTTAATTCTACTAATGGGCAGATTTGCGTTATCAGCTCTTTGTAAGTATTATTTCTATCTAATTCTACGTTTTAGACTGATGAAATACATGCCTCTATTTATTAGTTTAGATTTTTAACAGTTGATCATCCTCTCAACCTTATATAGCCTCTTTCCCTTCAGCAAATTTAATCTAAAGACAACTGGCCTAAATATATGATTGTTTGTAACTATATTCCCTTATCTCATACCGTGCCAAATATTGTAAGACACGTGGTCAATGCCACTAACGAAGGCTGCAGCAGCCAATCCCTCATCCTTTGATCTGTCAGTAAAGGGGTATGTTAGTAATTGATGTTGAATCAGGTTAATCTATATGAACTTGAGCGTCCTTCGTAATTTTGGGATTGTTTTTCAAACATTGGAGAAGGACGGACCAGGAAGGAATGTTTTTGGTTGTACAAGTTTACTTTTTTGACTTATGAGCAGCTGCCGTCATGATGGCCATATTTTTGACACTTATAGCATCGAAGAAGATTAGGAATCTATTTCCCGAAGCAGCAGAGAGGGTGAACCCTACAACCTTTTCAGACAGAAAATTGATTGAAATCTTAAAACGAGCCTTCCAACGAAATCTCATTTTAACCCAAAAAAGTCTCCATTTAGCAAACGGAGACTTTACGATTTTTCAATCAATTTTGGTCGCAACTTGTTGTCGTTCACCCTCTCTGCTGCTACAAGTTAATAAATTTTTTACGAGTTCAACCGAATATTTCATCAAGTCCGATACGATATCGTGTCCGAGGATAATGTAAATTTATTGTTACAAATCCGTATGGGGTTGACTGAGCATTACTAAAGAAATTTCTAAATTGATTGAAGTCCATATCAGAACACCATGTCTGCCAAATATTTCTAAGAGTATGAGTATCAACTCCGTTGAATACAGCAAGAATATTACAGTTATCTCTTATCACTTTTGGAATCTGAGTGTAGCGTTGAGTGACATATATCACGTCGGTGTTTTTATGCCTGCCTCGGGAAAATATTCTAGCAGGATTTTTGTGTTTATCTAACATTGCATCATCGTATACGACTAAATTGTTAATACTTCTATCAAGATCTTCTACTGATGGTGCCTCGTCAATATCGGTTATAAATTCAATAATACCCTCACCGGCAATCTTTGAAGCGTTTTCATTAAAATCCTTTAACACTTTATAACATCGTTGATCATCTACGCTAGGGGCAATTAAATACAACTTATCCCACTTCATCCATCTCATTATTAAATTGAGCAACAATTGAGTCTTGCCGGATCCAGACGGCCCGATTATAATCATCCGGATAGAGTTTGGTAGCGCTGCATGATGCTTAGCCTGTTCTCTTGCTTTAGTCGCTGAAAAATCAATTATATCCATATTTCTATACATAAATTATGGATCTATATTGTGTGAAGTGTAAAACGCGTACTGGCACAGATGACTTGACGACGATTACAACTAAAAATAACCGATCAGCGCTTTCTGGTAAATGCGTACAATGTGGTACAAAGAAATTTTGATTTGTGTCAATGAGATCTGCAGGAAATGATGATTTAAAACAAAACGAGGAGGTGATATCGCAGCGAAGCTAACTAAACTCCCTGGAACCCCGTGGGAAAAGTATTCAGGAGAAAAACACCTTCCAGGGTATAGTTATTGTGGACCGGGAACAAGACTTGATATCAGACTTGATGTTCAAAACCAGCCTCGACGTGGTGAAGAACCAATAAACGCTATTGATAAGGCCTGTCACCTTCATGATGTTGCTTATAAAAGCAGCAATTTGCAACACAGACATCTTGCAGATGTGAAATTAATTCATGCATTAAATGCTATTCCTGATAAATCCTTCAAAGAAAAATTAGCTTTATTTTTGATAAAATCGGCAATGAAAAGCAAATTGATGTTAGGTGCTGGTAATTAATAACAACATGGAATCTATTTACTATTCTCCAAAAGGATACTGGAGGGATAGCGCTGCAATCAATAAACTCGCTAGCGCTGCAAAAGTGAAAAAAACCACTGCGGCTAATTGGTTATCCAAACAGGCACTATGGCAAATTTATCTACCACCCCCTAAACAAATTAATTACTCGCATTTTGATGTGACTGCCCCAGCAGCAGAGAGGGGGAACAGACCAAATTTTTAGGCGTCAGCGATGCTTCCTTCTATTAAATATTTACTAGGAAGTCTCAATTTGTCAAATAGATCTTTCTAGTAAATATTAACTAAAAGGATCCATTTGGTAAAAAAAAAGACGCCATATAGTTGGCGTTCACCCTCTCTGCTGCTCTGCGCTAACCGATACAGCTATAGATACAATGATGAATTAGCGATATATTTTTTATATAAAATGTCAAACATCGGAGAAGCACAAATAACTAGATTAACGCGAGAAAGGTTGGCTGCAATGAAGAAATTTCTCCCGGTGAGAGATTCTTTCAGAGATAATCTTCAAGAGCGTCAACAAGCAAAAGAAGATTTTACCACTGACACTAAAGAATTATTTAAGCCTATAACTGCGGCTACTGGTGAAGTTGTAACCGCGATAAAAGAATCTAAACCTGTTGTTGCTCCACCAGTTGCTCCTGTGGTTACACCTGTGGTTGCACCTCAGGAAAAACCTACAGGGAAAATTAATAGAGGAAATCAAGCGCTACGAGATAAATTTACCGAAGATTTTTTAACAATTATTGATAAAATTGATCCAGAATCATTGGTAAATTTTACAGCCGATAGTTTCGTTGATAGATATAAATATTTAAAACCAACAGCGAAGAAAAGTATCATCGATAGTATTGATAAATGGATCAATGTTGTTTATAAGATTAAAACAGGGTTAAACCAAGCTAGAGATAAAGATGACCGGTATAATGAGTTTGATGCCGCTGTTAGATTAAAAAAAAGATTTAGTAAGAGTGGTATAGAAAATGTTCAACAAGCACGTGTACCACCAACTCCAAAAAAACGAGGACGACCAAAAAAACAACTAGATCCTGTTATGGAAGATCCTCAACAAGACTATCCTGAAGAAGAATTTTCTGGTAGTGGTTATCGCGGTGGTGTTAATATACCCTGTTCAAGAAGTGTCCTCGATGATATATCACGGTTAGAAGTTCTTATTGGAGGAAAACGAGCTGGAAATAATTCTCCGGAAATAATTAATGAAGCGACTGAAATCTGTCAACGGTTATTTCAAGGTGGTGTAATGGATATCGGACTATATCGAAGTTTCATCGATGAACTTACCGATGATTATTACAGCGATTGATCACTGATTAGATATATAGAATTTAAATAAAATGATAGTACATCGTAGTATGAACAGAGCAAGACCTGTTTACGTTGTAAACTCAAGATTGCCGGTTTACAAGATCACGTATGGAAATGGACTCGGTGATATTGTCACTGGATTATTTACTAGAATTGCTCCAAAGATTTTACCTGTTGGTAAGGAAATAGCGTCAAAAGCTATTGGGGTTTTCGTTGATAGAGCTGGTACAGTTATTGGTAATAAGGCATTTGATATGTTGGGCGATGCAAAAGAAAAACTTATGTCGTTGGCAAAACGTGGAAATAGAAATTCAAAGAAAAACGGAAATGGATTTCAACGAAGAAAGTTTCAATTACAGTCTACGGAACAAATGCCACCGAAAATAGGCAGTGCGATTAATAAACTTGCAGCGGCGAGGTTGAGATTAATTGCTGGTTCAGGTTTGGCGCGGTTAAGCATTTAGATCAACTACATTAATACAAAATCTTTCGGGATGAGATTGATGATGCTTTTAAAGTAAATGATCCCGTATCAAGGAATAATTCTATACGCGATTATCAGTATTTTTCATATCAAGCACAAAATCCAAACGTAAAGTCACAAATTGATCTTAAATTTGATGATACATCTAAATACTTCTTGCCGTGTGAAGCATTCATCGAAGTAGAAGGACAACTGCGGAGAGGTGATGCCGATAATACTCCGTTTACAGATGCTGATAATCTTAAAGATACCCGGATTGGGTTTGTCAGCAACGGAATAATGGCGTTAGTTAGCAAAGCCCGGTATTCAATTGGTTCTTTTAAAATAGAATCCATCGATATCGATGTTGATATTGCGACAACAATTATAGGTTTAGCTAGATATTCTGATGATTTTATTAAATCAGCTGGTCATTCAATGATGTTTTCCAAGGATACTACCAATCACGCTGATCATCGTCAGTTTATTACAAGAACCCCAAATAAGTTAGATAATACTGCCTTTGCTGACGCTGCTAAAAGTGAACCTGTTATTGTGAGTGATAATCCTAATTACAACGCAGGATTTGCGTTACGAAAAAAGAACATTGACGCCGATGGTAGATTTTCGTGTACGATTCCGTTGTCGCATATATTTGGATTTTGCAGAGATATCCGGCGAGTGATATTTGGTGCTAGTCATATCGTAACACTTACACGAAGATCTACTGATGAATATGCTCTTTGGCGTGGTCCTGCTCCTTTAACAGACAATATTGTAACATTGACAAATTTGGCGTTGTGGATGCCAGTTATGACTCCATCGTTGACTGTTGAGACTCAGCTGCTGTCGTTTATGGACCAAGGAGGAAAATCGTTGATGAGCTGGGGTGAGGTTACAACAACTACTACGTCTAGTCCAGGTCCTGGAGTTTTTACTTGGCAACTTGCGTTGACGAAAAACATTTCCGCGCCAAGACATGTTTTTGTTGTATTACAACACCAAAATGGAACTCAAAAGACAGCTGGAGATGATAGTTTACAATTAAGATCTCATATGATATTTGACAAATTTTAGGTCGGTGAAGTATCATTGCGGATAAGTAACCAACAAGAACCCGTGGAAAATATTATCATCGATTACGAACATAATCAAATAGGACGAGTTTATCATCGATTGTGGTCGTTTATGGGTCGTGATCAAAACATCGATACTGGACTTCAAATATCACAGGTGGATTTTAAAGAATTGTATCCGATTTATTATTTTTCGTTGCAACATATTGAATATTTCTAAACACTCAACCGTTGATGTAAAATTTCAAGCTCGTATCGGTGAGGCTCCTCCTGGAGGATTTAGAGCAGTTGCTGTTCTTGTCAGTGATAAATCTATGATACTTGAAGGTGGTGGTGGAAGAATGAGAGTCATTGATGCACCAGTGGAAAATCTTTGAATGAATCTCAAAGACATTTCCCATTGAAGAATTTTTCACTGAAAATCCGTAGGATTTCAGTAATTGAATCAATCTGTGTTATATAAAAATGTCGTATAACACTATTAATGTCACATTGACACCTAGTCAGATAAAAAAAATTTCAATCAAGTTCAGCTAAAAAATGTGGAACTACGATTACGCTAAAACATAATCAGATGACCGGCGGATCAAATAAACTATCGTTGACGAAAACTCAGGTTAATCATTTTAATAGCGCTTTTAAGGAAAACAAAAAGGAGTTCAGATTACGCTATCTGCAGCTGCTATAGCGAATATGATAAAAACCGGAGGATTCTTCCCGTTGTTGGCTGCAATTCCAGGATTGATTGCGTCAGCGGCTCCGGCACTTCTTGGAGTGTTAGGAACTGGTGCAGCCGGAGCACTTGCTTCTGGTGTTGTCAATAAGATAATGGGTAAAGGTCAGAAATCGCGAAAAAAAAGGGAAAGGGATTTCGACTACGAGGAAGTCGATTCACGCGATATTACAAAACCAGTTAGTGAAATCTATAAAATTTTCACCTGAGAAATTCGAAGAATTTCCCATGGCAAATTTTGAAATACTCGACGCAGTAAAAAAAACTTCCAATAAAGCATTTCAGAGGTGTATTAATGAAAGATCAATTACCAGCAAAACCAACAATACCAGAAACTGGAATAATTAATCTTGATGATAACACTGGACCTGGAACTCATTGGGTTTGTTACGCGATATTTCCACGTTGTATTATTTATTTTGACTCACATGGATAACCGCCTCCGATTGAATTTGTCAATAATACTTCGATGATTTAAAAAAAAATCCCCATTTGGTATTCAACGTTACCCACGCAGACATTAACAGATCCTCCAATATGTGGTCGAGAAACTTTTAACGCGTTAATGGTTATCTCAGAAAATCCTAAATTACCTCATAAAGCCATACACGAATACACGATGATGAATCATCGATGATTTTAACAAATAATATATGTATAACAATGTCAGATATTTTCGGAAGATCAGTACCAGGTGTTCCCGAATCGGTTACTATCACACATGTAAAAAAAATAATCAACAAAGCTATCTCCGCGATAGCAAACTTAGATGAATTAAAAAAATTATCTGATCAAATAGATGATATAATACAATTACAAAAAACCATCGATGACGTTAAAGTCGACTCTGGTAACTCCGTCAACGATCATATAATCAAATTTAATCAACTCCAACAGGATATCATTGACTCTATTGAAACTCCTATAAATAATTTCTTTGGTGTTCCGCGTGAATCCCTTGATTTACATATCGCAAAAGTAAAAGCAACCGTTGATAATTTACCAAAATTACGATCAGATTTTGATTCTCATGTTGATCAGTTTACTAGTTTACGAAGAAATTTTAGAAAAGTTGATGACGCCATCGACAAGTTCTTTGGAAAAGATGCAACACCAGATGATATTAAAACAACTCTCGGAAATATTATTACCAAACTCGATGAAATAACCGCAATTAATACCCGGTTAGGTGTTATTCGCGAAGATAGATCAATTTCAGATTTAATCGCGATTAATAAAAAATCCATCGATGATCTTAAAACGACAACAGATGCCATAATATCAGATGCAACAAGAATGATAACAATACTTGAAAAAATAAAAATTCCTCATGATAAATCTATCGTCAACAACGTCGTATACACGATTCAATACGGATCATATACGTGGACACCTACAAATAATATTTTACACGTTACTGCAGCCATAAAGGGAATTTATCGATTAACGTTAGTGACACCAACGTTGTTTACGTTATCATCATCGAGTTCATCTGGGGTCAATAATACGATATCAACAATTATCGACAAGGATACGATTGAACAATTCACGATTATATCCACTGATAATAATCTAGCTAGGGTTTCAATGACATGGTATGTTGAATTTGTAGCTGATTTAAGTAAACAGACAAACTAGAAGTTTCAATTGAATATAAAATTTGTCATATATATAATAAATGAATTCCGAACGTCCCGAACGTAATTTTACGAGCGAATCTATAGTATTAGACGATAAAATCATTTACAAGCTATACACAGAACGTGACCTGTTAAAACAATACCATAACAACAATTTATTTTCATCTGATTATCTTCGATACCAATAACAAAGAATATCATCGGCGAGACAGCGGCAATATCCAACTTCTAAATCTGAACATCGCGTTATATTGGCACTAATTCGAGCACGAAATGAAGTTCTTTATGAACTAAATTCAGAACCTAACTCCGAAATAATTCTTAAAAGATTTAGGAAGATATCGATATTGTTAATAAAATTACTGAGATCGATCTTTGTTGTATTAAACAGAAAGGCACGCATAGACAAGAATGCAGAACGATATGATATGAAGATGATTAAATATATGACAGATCCGAGATTGTATGCGGATTGGAAAAATCATTACAAAGACGCCGAAGAATTTTATTTAAATCATGATTGAATTCTTTCATAATTTCACCAGTGATTTTTATTACACTATTTTTTTTCCTTTGAAATCCTTGATTGCCTTGCAATTTTCGATTTTCAACGAAAAATGCATTCAGTGATTCAATCAGAGAATTGTTGACGTTGTTATAGATAAATGTCAACGATGTCATTGGCGCCAACGGTATTTGAATATCGTTATAACACTGTCAAAGAATATCAAAACAAACTTGAAGCGTTACTCGCCGAGTATAGCAATAAAAAGAAAAAATACCAGCGTAGAATCACTGTGTTAGATGTAACTGTTTACTCGGTGTTAGGTGTAATTGCCGGCGCTGGAATAATACTATCTTTGGTGGTTATGATATCTCCTGTTGTTGTACCAATTTGTATATCCGCGGCTGCAACAATCACAGGAGTATTCACCACGATAACAAAAAATATATCATCGTGTTCTCAACAAAAATTACACGACTACGCTGTTAAACTTATTACTGCGTCAAACGCGTATTCGGAATTATCAATGTTGATCTCGTCAGCGATTGATGATCAAATAATCACCGATGAAGAGTTTTCGAAGATGGTCCGGTTGTATGATTCAACGATTTCAAAGTTGGAGCACAATAACAATAATAATGTCGCAAGAAATCCTTCAACGAATAGCAACAAATACTACCACGACAAAAACAAGGTTAATCTCGGTGGTAACGAAAACACCAGAATTCAGCGTTGAATTTAATCCTCCGTTGGCAGTATCTGCAATCGCGTTAACACAATTAAGATGCTACTATAGTTGGCCAAATGTAAGATCAGAACCGTTCAATGGTAAACCCCCCAATAACAGTTTCACGTTCACTTATAGAAAAACTAACCCGGATAAAACAAAATCCGAACCCGTCACACACACAATACATCTACCAACGGGTGTATACGACATCGAAGATATCAATGACGCAATCATAGAATCAATCCAGGCAATCACAGGACCAAATATCATCGAAGTCAAAGATGAACCTGATAAATACCCAATTGAGATAAAAGGACACGAGCCGTTGTTGTCAACGGTCATCGAAGTTAACTCACCGGATTACTCCGTTGATATATACAGCAGTTCAATTAGAACTTTATTGGGGTATCCCGAGTTTATTCCGGGCACCGTCGACATGAAAGATCTACCACGTGAGCCATTGAAATCCGACTATGTTTCCACGAAAGAAGATTATCACGGTTACCCCGAGGCAGATAATACATGGTTAGAACCTTATTTTGAAAAATTACGAAAAGAAGAAGAATAAGTTGAAAAAAAAAGATCCTGATTTATATCTTGACCTAGATTAAAAAGTAATCATTGAAGATTTTACAAGAATGAATAAAAATTTTAATCGATTTCTAGGTCATTTGATAACAGCAATTAGTGAAACTCCACCACGTCGTGATGACGTTATCAAATTCAACGAAGTCTGTAATACTATTATCGCCAATATGGAACATTATAATTTGGGATTAATTCAATAATTCTCAATGATATTGATTCTGAAGCTAGAACACATTTTGCAGCAAAACATAAAATCAAGGTTGAAGATATCCCCACGTTTAAGTTCCCAGGATATAACGTACCATGGATGTGAGGAAAACTCAGCGACACAATTGACGAATTCTTCCCACGGATTCACAAGGCATGGTTGGATAGTCTTCCTGCGTTTCATCCGAGATTACCAGAACCTAAATACGCCGACTTCATCGATGATAAATTACCAATTGTTGCACAACTAGATTATTCCGATGATGGCATTTTTCGTACAGTAACTGCGGCAGATGCAACAAAACAATATCGTGTAATAACAAAAGAACAGAGTTCCAAGCATATAACACAAGGTCCTGTCACGTGGACATTTACATCAGCGTCTACAGGAAAAAGTATCACCGTGTCATACAATAGTTTATCCGCGAGATTCAACAACATGAAGCGATTATATCAAACTCACCAACAACAACTTCGAAATCTTATTCAAGGATCTCTCGGAAATTATTTAAACTTTTCAGATGTAACAATTACACGTGATTCAATCAAGCAGCAACAACAACAACTAAATCAAATTATCGCTGATATGAATTCGTTAACGAAGACATTACTTGATACGGTAGCATCCGATAAAGATTTTCAAAGAGTTTTTTCGTTGACAGATAAAACTCTACCTGACTGGAAACCTCCCGGGGTTGATGTACCAGCGATGAAAGCGTCAACGAGAAAACTCATCAATGATTTTTTTCCTCAGATTCACGCGTTATGGTTTAAACTAATTCCACAATAATTAATCTGTTATATCATCTGTTATTGCAATACACGTTATCTGTGATGGTATCTTGGGAAGTTTCTCAGTTGATACTTCAAAATCAAACAGCGCCAACCAAGAATATATCATGTACACATTTTCCCCAGACGTATCCCCGGGAAGTCTTATAGTGAAAAACCCACCTAATTTGACTTATCTTGAACCGGTTAATCCATTTCTGTCCAGGATGAGTTTTTCAATAACCGACCAAGAATTTAACCTAATTGACCTTCGCGGGGAAACACTACAAATAACGTTAGATGTGAAATCCTAAAAGAACTTTCAGGTCCTAAAAGGACTTCAAAATCGTAATGGGAATGGAAATTGTTGTGCAATGGAAAATCAAAGATTTTCAAATGAAGAATTTTCACTTGCAATTTCAAAAACGATTCTACTATTTTCAAAATAGAAATTCATCGAATTTCATATATAGCATAATAATGTATCAACACGTGCTAGTATCTATCTATGACAAAAATCTTCTTGAAAACGCTATCAGAGAGGTATTCGGGGGTAACACAACAGGAGAATTCTACGTGGATATAGTCATAGATAACTTAGGCACGGAAAAGTTTCTATTGACTGATTGTCAAATGTTAAATCTTCAGCAAAACGTTATAACCTTAGTACGATTAACCCGTGATCAAAAAATGCAATACGCCCATTCATGCTTATTCGTGGAAGATCTTAAAAAAATCTTAAAAATTCTTTAGTGAAATGGAAATCGCTTTGTTGAAAATCTTCGATTTTCCATTCACGAAGTATTTCACGATTTTGAAATTCTGAAAGAATTTTCAGCTAAAAAAAATACTGCATAACTTTTTAACTTCCCTGTTGTTGACACAGGTATTAATCACACAATACAATTTTACTTCCCTGTTGTTGACACAGGTTTACAAACTTGTTCTAGTATTTAAACATGTGCGCGTTTCACATTATCTTTGTACCGGTTATACAAAGGAGGCTCTCTACGCGTGGGAATCAGCCTGCTCCATTAACGCTTTTAACTGTCTCACCTTACAATTAATAAGTTTTCTGTTTTCGTATTCAGAACTTAATTGTTGTCTAATATGCTCTATGATCTTACATAATGGTACAAACACATTAACGTCTTCGGTATTAACTAAACTCTCACGTATAAATTTTTGAATTTTCTTGATTAAATAATACTGCTTAGCGAGTACATATTTTCCATTGTTTTGTGAAAATTCAATATCCTCAAAATCGGTCATGATTTGATCACAATCTAACCCTGAACATAGTTTAATATTTTGAGTTTTTAGTTTGTTGATTTCCGAAATAATACATTTGATATTTTCAGAATTCATATATATGAAAAAGTATATTTGTTTAATTGTGAGTGGAAACTCTTTTTGAAATTGCAAGTGAAATTCTTTGAGTGAAAATCCTTGAAATTGCAAAGCAATTTACGATTTCACAAAATGAATTCTGGACCCGCTAAGGTGTTGGTCATCTTAGCATGTCCAGAAGCTTAATGCGATTATAACGATTATGGGTATATACAATGGATGACGACGGCACATTCAACCCCGCTGATCTAGTGTGACGGCGGTTGACTATACACATAGGACGGCACATCAACCCCATTGATCTAGTGTGGTAGGCGATTGTATACACATAGGACGGCACATTCAACCTTATTGATCTAGTGTGGTAGGCGGTTGTGTATATACACATAGGACAGCACATTCAACCCCATTGATCTAGTGTGGTAGGCGGTTGTATACACATAGGACGGCACATACGGCACAACCCCATGATCTAGTGTGTAGGCGATTGTATACGACGGTACAACAAATAGATTATAACGATTATGGTTATATACAGATGCAATGTGGTATAATACAATGAATTGATTCAATGATAGCGGCTATATACAAATTCAATGACAATGGTATAATACAATGAATTGATTCAATGATAGCGACTATATACAAATGCAATGAATGACGACGGCACAACAACAATTATAACGATTATGGTATATTTACAATGCAATGAATGAAATGACACGATGAATGAATGCAATGATAATGGTATGTACAATGAATTGATTCAATGACAATGGATGACGGGGGTGGGTCTATATTCATACGTGATCATTACATCCTAGACAAAACCTAGGTTGTATGAATACCAAAAGGTACCCATACACCGGGGAAGTGTATGGGCTGTAATGATCACATGTATGATTTTCGAACGCTAAAACCCCCAATAGTATAACACTATAGTATGGTATATATGCCGCTGTTAACGACTAACAGCACAGCGCGATGTGGTGATTTTATTCTTTGTTGTGTTTAATAGTAATAATTATCAACGTTGAAGTAACACATAATACTTGAAGCAGACACCAAAAAATAAGAAATAAATACGACGTGTATAAAAAACAGTTATGTTAATACTTGAAAAACGAAAAATGATTATACTCCATTGATATTTATGACAATTATAACAGCCAATCAAAAACTACTTACGCGTTCACCAACGGTAACTCTGTCATTGGTGATTTATCACACGCGCGTTACCTAACGGAGTTATTCCCCTTGAACAATGCAAGTTTACGTACTTATACATAAGTAAACTTAATGCTGTTTTTAAAACACTTTGAAAAAGCCGTCTTGGTTATATTCTCTGCAACGCATTGAATAGAATACGGATAAATATCGAAATACTTACCAGCTGAATACAAAGATTGAAAAACTATCTTCTTGCTATTTTCAGTATTAAACGACTTTACTGGTCTAGCATTTTTCGAGTATTTCCCAGTCCTACCTCGTTTGGTGTTTTCGCGTTGTGTAATAGCTTGTAGATTCGATAAAAAATTATTAGTCCTAATACCATCAATATGATGAATAACAAAACCATCCTTGATCAATCCGTTATATACCTCGAAGACGAAACGATGATTATATTAAGTTTTCTTTCCAGTGTTAAACCTCAAATACCCCATACCATTATCCAACCCAACAGATTTCTTATGTTTACAGTTTCTAACAACACCATCACGAGAAGCTTCGTAGTTGATGATCACTGGATGTCGTTGAAATTCTTGGTTCATTTATATACAATTATACTTTATTTGTATAAATTATTATTTGGTTTAGATATATTATTTGAAAATCTTTATATGTAGTCCTGAGCAGTTTTTATGATTTTGCCGTTGGCGTCATTGACGTCGTTGACAACGTCAGGAGTTTTTATTCTTCGCTTTTCATAATAGCGCTTCAACTCCCTATAACGCTTTCCACCGCAACTAATACATAACTGTGATTTGCCTCTAACACCTACCCCACAATACAGGCACGGAAAAGGACCATTACTCCCTCGACGAAAACTTTGCACATGATACCCACAGAACTCATTTCTGCATAATTTGTTACACGGAGTCGTTGATCCAATCATAAGCCATTTGCAATGATTCATTATAAAAAATACTTTTTTATTTAAATACTTGTTTTAATTATAATATGAAGGAATTCAAGAGATTAACGAAAATTAAGCCTAAATTTAATCTCGATAGAGTCTCTGTTGAACCAAAACGTCTAAACGACGATAGCATGAAGGAGTTCAAGAGATTAACGAAAATGAAACCTGGGTTTAATCGGGATAGAGTCTCTGTTAAACCAAAACGTAACAACAACGATAGCATGAAGGAGTTGAAGGGATTAACGAAAATTAAACCCGGATTTAATCGGGATAGAGTATTTGTTAAACTAAAACGTTTAAACGACGGTAGCATGAAGGAGTTCAAGAGATTATCAAAAATTAATCCCGGATTTTATCGGGGTACTAAATTCGATCTCGATAGAATCTCTGATATGAAGGAGTTCAAGAGATTATCAAAAATTAACCCCGGATTTAATCGGGGTACTAAATTCGATTTCGATAGAATCTCTGATATGAAGGAGTTCGAGAGATTATCGAAAATTAATCCTTGGAAAAATGATAGATTTAATCTCGATAAAATCTCTGATATACCAAAAAGTCTAATAGATGACAAAACCATGTAGAGTAAAATCAGCGACAGTTTTAATGAATTTAAGCGCGATGGAGCATCTCATGCGTGGTCGACATTTCGAATTATCAATGATGATGTCAATGTACCTGTAATCGATGCTACCATAAACGATGCAAGAGCAGCTGAGTTACTTTCACACCTTGGCAAGCCAACGGGGAAATCCAAACGTGTAGCATCCAAAGGTGAAATTAAAAATCGAAGATTTTCAAAGCAATTTCCAATCAAAGATGGAAATCCAAAGGATTTCAAACAAAGTAATTCACAGAGGTATTTTTTCAGAATAAAATTCATTATCGAAGTCGAAGGTGAATGGGTTATCAGAGATAAATTTGATCCAATTCTCAAAGATAAAAAAACTGTCATTGTGAGTAGAGATTCCAAACCAGGGATTCTAACTGGAATTGACAAACCATACTACGAGAGATCTTACCCTGTAACAGCAGTTGTTTACGGAATATATCCGCTAAATGATAAACCAAGTATTGCAAAACTAGCACCTATGAAATATTCACCGTTGACTTCGTCAAGGCTCAATTGTGTAGCAACACGGGTAATGGAACACTTCACGAATGCATCCCGGGGAAATAAACTAACTGAACAACGAGGAAAAAAAAATAACCGAATGGTAATTGACAGCGAAACAGCATGGGGCAACAATTCAAGATATAACCAAATTAGAAGCATCATTAAAATTTCCAATATCGGTAGCGACGATAACCGGAGAAGTATTATACGAACCGAAATATCAATCGCGAGGAGCTCCAATTGAAATTATTGATCATAACAAACACGCGTGGACACCTGCAGTAATGGTATTTCCACGAGAACGAATCGTGAGATATATCCGCGAGGAATTTTGTATGGATGTTTTCCACGAAGAGAAATTATTTGATGTTATTTATGTGTTGTGCAAAGATGATCCTGTGTCAGTGTGACTACTTCGCAGCGCTGAAGATTCAGAATCAGGATTTGATCAATTTGTAAGACCGAATGGAGAATTATATCGCACTGAAGCGTTACACTCGAGAATGAAAAAAGCCGCTGTAAAATACTCGGGTGAAAATTCTAAAGAATTTTTCCATGAAAATGCTAAAGAATTTTTCCATGAAAAACTACTCACGGATAGTTTTACGATTCCATCAGTGGTAGCTCATTTTGCACGAGAAAAGAACTCATGGCGTCCAACACAAAGTGATTTTCTCGAAGATGTCAAATCTAGCTGTGTAGAATTCAGGCATGGAGGATTGTGGAATACAAAATATCACCGCGAGGGTATGATTTCAATTGATATAGCTGCGTGTTATCCAGGGAGTTTTCTCGGATATGGAGAAGTCGCTGAGTACTTTAAACGATTCGGACACCAAACACATGAAATGACTCGTGTTTCAGTTAATGATTGTTTGCCTGATTTTGACTTAACTGGATTCGCTCGTGTGGTATCATTTGAATTAGAGTCAGGATTACATCCGTGTAGTTATGTTTGGATTGGTAGACATATGTCTGAAAAACACTGGATGCCAATAGTGTTACTACGATATATGATTGATAGTGGTATGCTGATATCGTTGATTATCAGCGAAGCAATTATATGCTATCGAGCTCAGAAAGAAGTTTGGCTACCAAAACCAGATTTAGATGATATAATACGCGAACAACGAAAACAATTTTCTGATTTCAATGAACAACAAATCATGGATTTGTCTAGGCAGTTATTTGAAATTGAAAATGGACTAGCAAAAGATTTAGGACGAAAAATAATCGGTAAATTTACTCAAGGTGGAAGATACGACAATGCAAAATATTCTTCGCGGTTGATCACAGACAGCGCTGAATATGATTTTATCATAGCAGATTTAACGAAAAATGGAAAACTTGTAACTCGTAAAGATGCTTTTCTATCCAATGGGACTAAGTTAGGTACAATTGTTACCTACTGTGATGGATATAGTTGTCAGTATACACACTTGAGATCATCTATGCTCGGTTATTCTACTATTAATCTATTTTCGATGATAAATAGATTTCCTAATACCGCGGTTAGAGTAGCCACTGATTCCATGGATATCCACAACAAATACAGATCGAATATAGCGGCATTCACAGATCCCGAGGAAAATTGGGGACGTTGGCGATTTAAAAAGGAGACGCTACACGAGTATTGTGAATCGGCAGATGTTACCAACGACGATAAATACTTGAAAAGCATCCAAGTATCAGAATTATCTAACGCGCCATCGATATCAGATCCTGTTACGCGATATAAAATCGTTTATATAAACGGATTAGGAGGATCAGGAAAGACAACACGAGTAATTAATTTATTCAAGGATAAAATCAATATGAAAGCGCTAACACCAACTCATAAACTTGCCAGAGATATAACCAAACGAGATGTAAAATCTAATACTTATCACAGTTTCTTTCGATGGAAAGGAGATCAGTGGACCCCTGAGCGAATGGGACAGAAATTTATTCCACCGGTGATATTATGGTATGAAATCTGTACAGTACCGTTAAAAGTACTAAAAATGTTTCTTCAATGGTTGTCAACGAAAAATACAAAAATTATTATGTGTAGTGATCAAGGCCAACCACCACCAATTTTCGGTGCATCTCCTCATGAATGGCTAAAAAAATACGTTGATTATTACACGGAGATGAACGATGACATTAGATCATTAGATGAAGTATTACAGGAGTTGAATCAAGTAATCAGATTACAACCGGATAGAATCTAATGTGAAATAATGCGTGAAATAATTTCAGAAACTCCCATGAATGATTTTTGGGAAACATGGAAACCAGACGATTTGATAATAGCAAGTAGAAAAATAGTCAGAGATAAACTTCAGATGAAATTATTTGAATTGCATAAATGTAAATTTGCAACACTTCCAGTGCCGTTGTGTTATAGACCCAAGGATACCCGGCGACAAAATATCGACGTTAACATTCCTGGACAACGTGAAAAGCAGAATTTAGTGTTAAATGATATTGTGCTGGTTGATATCAGCGTCGTCGAAGATGAATTGCGTGCTGATAAATCCCCGTGGAAGTTAGGTTACGCAGCGACAACACATTCTTCACAGGGATTAACTGTCACAGACACAATTGTTTGGATAGTAGATAATCGCATTGAGTGGTCAAATTTAGTTTATCTCGCAGTATCCAGAGTACGAATTATAAATCAACTTCGAAGAATTGTTGTTGACGAAGTCAGTGACGATAATGACTCTTCAATCAGCGTCGATGATATCATCGGGGGCATAATCAGAAAAAACACTCTCTGGTTATAAACAACAGAATAAAAAAAATAATAGAAAATTTGACATTGATGCTGAATTAATAATTACGCTGAAGCAACAACAGAAGAATCACTGCGCGAGTTGCAATTGTATAATGCGTTGGAGTTGGTCGAATAAAGATCCTCGCCAATTTACCGTAGACAGAAAGAATAGCAGCGTAGGTCATACCAACGATAACGTTATGCTGACTTGTCTTGAGTGCAACAGGCGAAGAGGCGCCAGCACAATGCCTCTGGGTGCTAGTTAAGACCACGCGGTGGTAATTGAGTATCCTCGGGAATTACCTGTAGTTGTTGTCGAGTAAATCCTCGCTGAGGAGCAGTTGAATCCAGTTTATAGATTGGAGGTCTACCAGTTGATCGTGTTATACTAGATATTTTATGTACAGTGACACTCCAAATAGGATCAGTAGCTCTTTTTTTACCACCCTCAAGCTCTCCTGGTTCATATAAATACCTTACAGTGACATTACTACCAAGAATTGGTTCCTTGAAATCTTTTTGTGGTTGTACGGGTATATACTTCTTTTTTATAGCGTTGCTAGGTTTCATGTTGATTGTTCTAGTAATCTTATTATTGATTGCGGTAACTACACCTGGTAATCTCTTAACCCATTCACGGGATCGTTCATCCTGGATGAATTATTTCGCGTATTGATATCAAAATAACCGTTCAGCAAGTGTCCGATTAAATCGTTCAACAATTGCCTGATCGCAATGTAACGCAGTGTGTCCTCGTCGTATGATGACATTATTATGTTTCATCGTTGTTAAAACAGCGCCTTGAAATTCCTTTCCAGGATCAACTTGTAATAGATTTGGCCAATGCAGAGGACCCCTTCGATAAATCCTTTCAAATGCAGAAGCCACTTCAGTTGATTACTTTGTCTTCAGCGGTTCTGCTTGTTTGTATCGACTTGCAACATCAACTAACGTTAACGCGTATTTGTAACCGTTGTCATGTGGTAAAAATAGTATATCAGCTTGATGAACTTCATTAGGTGTTGTAATATCAAAATGCGAGAAATTAATTTGTTTAGGCGGTGGTAGATAAATTTGCCATATCGCCTGTTTAGATAACCAATCCGCCGCTGTAGTATTTTTCACTTTTGCAGCGCTAGCGAGTTTACTGATTGCTGCTTTACCCCTCCAGTATCCTTTTGGTGAAGAATAAATAGATTCCATGTTGTTAATAATTACCGGCACCAAACATCAATTTGCCTTTCATAGCTGATTTTGCTAACCATGAAGCCAACTTTTCTTTGAAAGATTTATGAGGAATAGCATTTAACGCATGAATTAATTTCACATCCGCGAGATGCCTGTTTTGCAGATTGCTACTTTTATATGCAACATCATGAGCATGACACGCCTTCTCAATAGCGTTTATCGGATGCTCGCCGGGTCGGGGCAGATTTTGATCATCAAGTCTTGTATCTAATCGTGTTCCGGGGCCACAGTAGCTATATCCTGGAAGTTGCTTTTATCCGGGGTATTTTGCCCATGGGGTTCCAGGGAGCTTTGCCAATTTGGCTGCAATATCACCTCCTCTTTTTTTTTAAAAACATCTCCGGATTTCATAGAAACAAATCTAATTTTTTTTGTACCACATGTTGCACATTTACCAATTAGTGCTGATCTGTTTTTTTTAGTTGTAACCGTCGTCACATCATTTGCGCTAGTACGCGTTTTACACTTCACACAATATAGATCTATAATTTATGTATAGAGATATGGATATAATTGATTTTTCAGCGACTAAAACAAGAGAACCAGTTATGCATCATGCAGCGCTACCAAACTCTATCCGCGCAATTATAATCGGGCCATCTGGATCCGGCAAGACACAATTGCTGCTCAATTTAATAATGAGATGGATGAAGTGGGATAAGATGTATTTAGTTGCTCCTAGCGTAGACGATCAACGATGCTATGAAGTGATAAAAGATTTTAATGAAAACGCTTCAGAGATTAAAGATGAGAACGTAGTTGATTTTATAACTGATATTGACTAGGTACCATCCGTGGATGATCTTGATGGGAACATTAACAATTTAGTCGTATACGACAATGTTATGTTAGACAATCAAAAAAAACCCAGCTAGAATATTTTCCAGAGGCAGACATAAAAACTCCGACGTGATATATGTAACTCAGCGGTATACACAAATACCAAAAGTGATAAGGGACAACTGCAATTTGTTATGCGTGTTTAACGGAGTTGAAACACACACGTTAAGAAATATTTGGCAGACTTGGTGTCCTGACATGGATTATAATCGATTTCAAAATTTCTTTAGCGGCGCCAGAGCTACCCAACATGGATTTGTAACGATAAGTATACACGATCCTCAAACACGATATCGCATCGGATTAGACCGCATCTATAGCTGTATCGGTTAGCGCATAGCAGCAGAGAGTGTGAACGCCAACTATATGGCGTCTTTTTTTTTACCAAGTGGATCCTTTTAGTTAATATTTACTAGAAAGATCTATTTGAAAAATTGAGACTTCCTAGTAAATATTTAATAGAAGGAAGCATCGCTGTCGCCTAAAAATTTGGTCTGTTCACCCTCTCTGCTGCTGTTCCTAATGAAGTTCATCAGGCTGATATATTTTTTTTTACCTCATGACAACGGTTACAAATACGCGCTAACCGTAGTTGATGTTGAGTCGATACAAACAAGCAGAGCCGTTAAAAACAAAGTCAGCCACTGAAGTAGCTTCTGCATTTGACAGGATTTATCGAACGGGTCCTCTGCGATGGCCGAATCTATTACAAGTTGATCCTGGCAAGGAATTTCAGGGTGTAGTCTTATCAACAATGAAACACATAATGTCACCATACGACAAGGACATACTGCGTTACATCGCGATCAGGCAATTGTAGAACGATTTAATCGGACTCTTGCTGAGCGGTTATTTGGATATCAATACGCAAAAGAATTCATCCAAGAAAAGCGATCCCGTGAATGGGTCAAAAGGTTACCAGCTGTGATTACCGCACTGAATAATGAGATTATTAGAACAATCAACATGAAACCTATCAACGCGATTAAAAAGAAGTCTATACCTAAAATGGAAATTCGAAGAATTTCACAAAATGAGTCTATCGTTTCCCAACCAATTCTTGGTAGTAATGTCACTGTTAGGTATTTATACGAACCAGGAGAGCTTGAAGGTGGTAGAAAAAGGGCTACTGATCCTATTTGGAGTGTTACTGCACACAAGATATCTACTATAACACGATCAACTGGTAGACACCCAATCTATAAATTGGATTCAACTGCCCCTCAACGAGCAATTACTCGTGAACAACTGCAAGTGATTCCTGACGATACTCAATTACCACCGCACGGCCTTAACTAGCGCCGTTGCTTCTGTTGCACTCAAGACAAGACAACATCACTTTATCGCTGACATGACCAAGACTGTTATTTTTTCTGTCTACGGTAAATTGGCGAGGATCTTTATCCCAATAACGCCAATGCATTATACAATTGCAACTTGCGCAGTGATTATTATGTTGTTGTTTCAGCGTAATTATTAATTTAGCATCAATATCAAATTCTCGTTTTTCTTTTTTTGTCTTGTTGTTTGTAACCGGAGAGTTTTTGATCAATAATTTTAACATCAACGATGCTAGCATCATCCATTGTGGTGTCATCATCGCCTGACTCTGTCAGGATAATTCTTCGAAGCTGATTTATTTTTCGTACTCTGGATACTGCGAGATAGACTAAATTTGACCATTCGATGCGATTATCTACCATCCAAACAAGTTTTATCCGATATAGTTAATCCCTGTGAAGAATGTATTGTTGCTGCGTATCCTAGCGTCCACGGGGATTTATTAGCACGCAATGCATCTTCAACGACGCTGATATCAACCAGCACAATATCATTTAACACGAGAATTTGTTTTTCAAGCTGTCCTGGAATATCAACTTCAATGTTCTGTTTTCGTGTATCCGATGGCCTATAACATAACGGTATTGGAAGCGTTGTAAATAATTTTTTATGCGTTTCAAATGACTTCATCTGAAGTGTGTCTCTGACTATTTTTCTACTTGCAATTATCAAATCGTTTGGTCTCCACGTTTCCCAAAAATCTTTTAATGGAGTTTCTGAAATTATTTCACGCGCTATTTCGCATTGGATTCTATCCGGTTGTAATCTAATTAGCGCTTTGAATTCTCGTAATTTTTCATCAAGTGATCTATAATCAGTGGCAATTTCTTCATAGTAGTCTACAAAACCCTTTAGCCATTCATGTGGAGATGCACCGACAAATGGTGGTGGTTGGCCGTGATCACCGCACATGACGACTTTTGTGTTTTTGTTTAACAACCACTCGAAAAATGTTTGTAATACATCTAATGACACTGTGCATATTTCATCCCAAATTATGATTTCAGGAATGAATTTATCACCCATACGTTAAGGAGTCCATTTGTCACCCTTCCATCGAAAGAAACTGTGTTAAGTACGGGCATTTACCCCTCGCTGTATCATCTCTCTGGCGAGTCTGTGAGTTGGTGTTAGCACAATCATGGTTGACCGACGAAATAATTCAATTGCACGAGTTTTCTTTCCTGACCCACCACAACCGTTTAAATAAACTGTCCTGTATCTACATAATGGATCAGATACCGGTGGTGCATTAGAAAATTCTGATTGAATTTCAATGGGGTTACATGAAAGATATTTATCATCCATGGCAACGTCTGCGGATTCACAATACTCTTGTAGCGTTTCCTTTTTAAATCGCCAACACCCCCAATTTTCCTCCGGATCTGTGAATTTAGCTACAGCTGATTTGTATTTATTGTGTATATACATCGAATCAGTAGTTACTCTAACTGCGGTATTAGGAAATCTATTTATCATCGAAAATAAATTGATAGAAGCATAAGCTAGCATAGAACTTCTCAAATGCGTATATTGTTTAATATATCCATCACAATATGTAACAATTGTACCTAATCGTCTTCCATCGGATAGGAAAGCGTCTTTACGATTTACAAGTTTTCCCTGTTTCGTTAAATCCGTTACAATAAAATCGTATTCAGCGATATCTATGATCAACTGCGAAGAATATTTTGCATTGTCGTATCTTCCACCCTGGGTAAATTTACCGATTATTCTTCGTCCAAAATCTTTAGCTTGTTCTTTTTTAATTTCAAATAACTTCTTAGAACAATTCATGATTTGTTCTTCATTGAAATCTGGAAACTGTTTTTGCTGTTCGCTAATTATACGATCTAGATCGGGTTGTGGTAGCCAAACTTCTTTCTGAGCTCCATAGCATATAATAGCTTCGGAAACAATCAACGATATTATCATACCACAATCAATCATATATCGTAGTAACACTATTGGCATCCAGGCCTTTTAAGATATATGTCTACCAAGCCAAACATAACTACACGGATGTAACCCTGTAGCGAGTTCAAATGATATCACACGAGCGAATCCGGTTAAATCAAAATCAGGTAATTGCCCATTAATCACAACACGAGTCATTTCATGCGTGGGGTGTCCAAATCGTTTAAAATAGTTACTACATTCTCCATACCCGAGGAAACTTCCAGGATAACACGCGGATATATCAATTGAAATCATACCGCCACGATGGTATTTCGTATTCCACAGTCCTCCATGACCAAATTTGACGCAACTCAATTTAACGTCCTCGAGAAAATCATTTCGTGTTCGACGCCATGAGTTTTTTTCTCTTGCGAAGTGAGCTACCACTGATGGAATAGTAAAACTATCCGTTAATAGTTTTTCATGGGAACTCTCCGGTGAAAAATCACTAGCGATTTTTCTTATTCTGTTATCTAATTCTTCAACGCGATATAATTCACCATTTGGTCTTACAAATTGATCAAATCCTATTTCGGGATCTTCATCACTTCTAAGTAACCACACTGACACAGGATCATCCTTACACAGCTTGTGAATAGCATAGAATAATTTCTCATTATAAAAAACATCCCCGACGAACTCCTCGGGGATATATCTCACGGTTCGTTCTCGTGTAAATATTGTTACTGCAGGTGTCCACGCGTGTTTGTTATGATCAATAAATTTGTATTGGCGCTCCATTTTTGTTATATTTCGGATCGTATAAAACTTCTCCGGTTATTGTCATAACGGTTATTGGGAATCTTAATGATGTTTCTAATTTAGCTATATCAGAAATCTTTGCACCGTGCTGTTTCACTGTCAGTTCCCATTCGGTTTTTTTCCTACGTCGCAGATCAGTTAGCTTATTTCCTCGGGATGCATTTGTGAAGTGTTCCATTACCCGTGTTGCTACACAATTCAGTGAACTAGAATATTTCATAGGAGCTAGTTTTGCAATATCGGGTTTATCATTTAACGGATATATCCCATAAACAATTGCTGTTACAGGATAAGATCTCTCGTAGTATAGTTTGTCAATTCCAGTTAGAATTCCTGGTTTGGAATCTCTACTCACAATGTCAGCTTTTTATCCTTGAGGATTGGTTCAAATTTATCCCTGATAATCCATTTGCCTCCGACTTCGATAATGAATTTTATTCTGAAAAAATACTTTTGTTGGGAATTACTTTGTTGAAAATCTTTGATTTTCCATGAAAATCTTTTGGATTTTACACCCTTGGATTTCCAGCCCCTTGGCGAGCCAAGGTGTGAGATTATCTCAGCTGCTCTTTCATCGTTCATGGTAGCATCGATGTTGGGTACATTGACATCGTCATGTATAATTCGAAATGTCGACCAACAGTGTACTGCACCGTCTCGGTAGAATTCATTAAAACGCTCCCTGATTTTACCCAGTATAGTTCTATCACCAATTAGATGTTTTGGTGTATCAGAGACTCTATCAAGATTGAATTTAGTATTTTTCCAGGGTTTAATTTTCGATTATCTTTGGAACTCCTTATCGAGATTGAATTTAACATTTTTCCAAGGCTTAATGTTCGATAATCTCTGGAATTCTTTCATGGTATAATCAATGAATTTAGCATTTTTCCAGTGCTTAATTTTCGATAATCTCTGGAATTCTTTCATGGTATAATCAATGAATTTAGCATTTTTCCAGGGCTTAATTTTCGATAATCTCTTGAACTCCTCCATACTATAATTAAAACAAGCATTTAAATGAAAGACTTATGTATAATGAATCACTGCAAGTGACTCATGATTGGATCAGTGACACCGTGTAACAAATCATGCAGAAATGAATTCTGTGGGTATCATATGCTAAGCTTTCGTCGAGGAAGCCTTGGTCCGTTACCTTGTATACGATTTGGGGTTGGGGTTAGGGGAAAATCGCAATTGTGTCTAAATTGTGGTGAAAAGCGATACAGGGAGTTGAAGCGTTATTATGATAAAAGAATAAGAAATGGATTTTCAATCAAAAAGTCTGACCCTGACAAAGTCTTTGACGCTGACAAAGTCAGTATCAAGGATAAAATCATAAGAACTCCTCAAGACTACATTGAAAGATTCATTATTAAACCAAACAATGAATTAGACAAATAGTATAGTATATAATGAACCAAGAATTCAAACCGCATCCGTTGATTACAAATTATGAAGCATCCAGTGATGGTATTGTAAGAAACCGTAGACTGAAGAAACCAGTTGGGTGGGATAATGGTGTTGGGTATTTGATGTTTACTGTTGGGGGAAAGAAAAAATAGTACAATCATCGTTTCGTGTATGAATGTTTCCGTGGATTGATCAAAGATAGTTTTGTTATTGATCACATTGATTCTAATTCAAAGAACAATTCTTTATCAAATCTGCAAGCTATAACACAGAGTGAAAATTTGAAACGAGGAAAGACTGGAAAATGCAAAACGGTTAGGAAGAGACCTGTGAAATCTTTGAATACAACAACTAACGAAGAAAAAATATTCAAATCGTTAACTAGCGCCGGTAGGCACTTCGGTATTTGTTCATCTGCTGTTCAATTCGTTGCATCGGGAATAAAAAAACGGCGATTTAAAAAAAGACCGGACAAAAAATTTAATTTATTTATGTCTAATGCGTCATATTTTTCATTTAGAAGTATGTCATTGTTATAGAATATGAATTCTGAAAATATGAATAGCATTATTGATGAAATTCTAAAATTGAAAAGTCGGGATATAAAACTATCAGATGGGTTAAATCCTGATCAAATCATGTCAGATTTTCAGGATATAGAATACGGAGTTGACAACAATAAATATATGCTGCCAAAGAAATACGCGCACATCAAAAAAATTCAGAATTCTATTCGAGACTCTCTTACATTTTCCAGTGAAGTAGGTGTGTTCGTCCCGTTATATACTATCGTAGAACGAATACGAATAGAATTAGGTAACGAATACGAATTGAAAAAGGTGGTTGATTCTAAAATTAGAAACCTACGGGCGTTAATTCAAGAAAATGAACGATTTTGACTGACCGACCCTCAAAGAGATTTCGTCATTTTTTGATTGTGACCGACCCTCAAAAGAGATTTTCATTTTTTTTAGCATTTTTTGATTGAAAATGTCAAAATCAGTGAATAAAAAATTGATGGACTGTTCAGAATGAGTGGGGTGTCAGAATTATTTTATTTATAGCAATTATGTTACTTTCAATATCGATGGTAACGCTGTTAAATACTTCCACGGTGGTGTTAAAAATCATCCGACATGTCAAATGTTTTCGTCTGTTAGGTCAGGTTCGGGAAAATTTTTTTACAATTGAAAAATTGTTTCTGATTTCAAATAATGGTCAGTGAAGCATTAACAACTAGATTGGCTCGTGAACGACTGGATGCAATTAGGAGATTTGTACCAATTCGCGACTCTGTAAGAAATAAACTGCAACAACGACAGAATTTACAAACTGACTTTGCTGTGGGATCTGAAGAATTGTTTAAACCAGGAACCACAGCAACGTACTGGGTAGAGCGTGCTATACTGGGAGATGTTCCCGAGACGGGGAAATCTGTTATTGGTGAACTTGAAAAAAAAGCAGCGAAAACTGAACAAACAAAACAGGCTGTACAAAAAATGGAATCAAACATAACAGTAGATGATTTACGCGTGAGATTTAACGAGACGGGGTTAGCAGAAATTGATAAGACTGATCCAACATAAATTCCTGCGCTTGTTGTTACGACTTATGAAAACAGAAAAAAAAATGTTGAAACCAGAACATCATAAGTATGTTAAGAATTTCACTCATTGGACTGATATATTCTACAAAATCAAAACTAAAACAAGTCAGATTAAGACAGATAGTGCATCATACATTGAATATATCAACGCGGTGGGTATAATGTATAAACAATATGAAGAGTTTAAACAACAACAAAAACCGCAAAAATTTCAAAGAAAGCGACAGCAACCTGCAAGGAAAATGTTTTTCTCTCCTAAAAAACAACAACTACCACCTGATGATGATGATGATGATACTCTTGATTATTTACAAGAAACGGATACAGACAAACAACTGGATGAAGCAGCTGGTGATAGCGGAAGTGGATAGCAAGATTCCAGTGAAAACGCTAGCGTTGGAAACTCAAATAGTTTCTGTCCTGGTAGTGTTCTCAGTGATATATCACGATTAGAAGTTCTTGTTGGAGGGTTCCAAGCTGGAAATAACTCACCGGAAATAATTAATGAAGCAGCTGATATCTGTAGACGGTTATTTCAAGGCGGTATCATGAATATCAGCACATATCGAGATTTCATTGGCGAGTTAGTGGAAAGTGGGTATCACAGTGATTAATCACCGGGACTGAATTTATAATCGACAAATTGATTTACAAATGAAAAATTGTTTCTGATTTCAAATAATGATCATACACTACAATCATGACAAACCAACCCCCGTCTATGTAGTTAATTCACGGTTTCCAGTTTATAGAGCATACTACGGAGATGGTTTAGGTAATACCATTGCAGGGTTATTTGCGAGAATGGCTCCAAACGTGATGCCGTTAGCTAAACAATTATCTATGAAAGCAATTGATGTTATTCGTGATAAGGGTATTAGTGCTGTTGGAGATCTTGCCGGAAAAGCGTTTTCAGCCGCGAAGAATAAAATAACATCATTAGTGAAATCACAGAGGAAATCCAAAGGATTTTCAAAACCGTTACCGTCTACAGCGGAAATGCCTGCAAGTGTTAGTAAAATTATAAATAACGCAGTAGATGAAAAACTAGCGTCGTTGATAACCCCCGACCAAAGCAATATTGCAAATATGATAGCAGGAAGTGGCTTTAAAAAACTACGACGATGAAATCCTACGATAAAAATCGTTTTCGATTTCACGATTTAGAGTCTGATAAATAGAATAAAATGTTCAAAAAGTCACCTGATCCAGCGTTTGATATAGACGCCCCAGTTGGCAAGGATGATTCTGTACGCGATTATCAATATTACACCTATCATGCAATAGACTCAAATAGTCGATCGCGAATTGAACTTCAAGTCCATGATACCAGTAAGTATTTTCTACCCGCTGAAGCGTTTATTGAAGTAGAAGGAGAACTTGTAAGAGCTGCTGATACTACTGCTGCACCAGCACCGTATCCAGCTGGTACTCAAGTCGGCTTTGTCATTAATGGTATCATGGCGTTATTGGAGAGTGCTAGATATCTCATTGATGGAAAAGAAATTGAGTCGATAGATCGTGATGTTGATGTGGCTACAACAATAATCGGGTTAGTAAGATATTCCGATGATTATACAAGATCAGCAGGATCTTCTATGATGTTTGCAAAGGATGTTAAAAATACCGCTGGAGGAAATCAATTTGTTGTAAGACGATCAAATGATCGTGCTGGTCCTCATGCTCCTGCTAGTATCGAGGATATGATTATAAACAACGATCCTAACTTCAATCTAGGAGCTGAAACACGTATTTCAATGTTGCAAGGAGCGCGTAAATCATTTTCATGCGCGATTCCACTGCATCACATATTCTGCAGAAATGTACGAAAAGTTCTTTATGGAGTGAAGCATACAGTAACACTCGTACGAAAGAGTGATGACAATGACGCAATTTGGAGGATACCAGCAAACCCAGCTGCAGATCATGTAAATGATGATGCCGGTAAAGTCATTTTAACAAAACTATCATTGTGGATGCCAGTGTTGACTCCATCAATCACCGCAGAAGAACGATTACTATCATTTATGGACCATGGAGGAAAATCATTACTAAGTTGGCTAACGGTAAGCACATATGTGAAGCAATCAAATATAGATATATTGGAATCTAGCATCAAAAAAAGGCGTTTCTGCGCCACGTCATATATTTATTGCGTTACAGGATAACACACGAGTTGGCGATCAACGTTTCAGTCATATGATATTTGATCAATTAGGTGTTAAAGACGTCTCACTGAGAATAAACGGCCAGCAGGAACCATCTGATGATGTACAACTTAATTACACAGAAAATCATATTGCTCGCGTGTATCATCGTCTGTTGTCATTTATGGCACGAGATCAAAATGTTGATACTGGTTTGCAAATATCACAATTTGATTTTAAAAATCTATATCCGATCTATTACTTTTCACTGGAACATCTTGATTTAACAAGACAGTCCGTCGATGGTATACACTTTAGAGCTAATGTGCTTCGTGGTGGTATTGCTAATTATAGAGCAGTTGCTGTCATTCTCAGTGATAAATCAATGCTACTCGAAGGTGTTGGTGGAAGAATGAGAGTGGTAGATGCGCCAGTAGAAAATCTTTGAAAATTCTATGAATTTTTCATTGAAATTGGAAAAGATTTAGAATCAATCTATTATGTATAATGTCGTATAGTAATATCAATGTGTCGTTGACACCTGGTCAATTAAAAAAATGACAATCCAAATCAGCTAAGCAATGTGGAACCACAATCACGCAGAAACCCAATCAAATGACTGGCGGGGCGAATAAATTATCGCTGACAACTCGTCAAGTAAAACATTTCAATGATGCACTTGTAGCAAAAAAAGGTGTTCAGATTACTCTTTCTGCAGCTGCTATCAAAAATATGATGAAAACCGGCGGTATATTCCCGTTGTTAGCTGCGATTCCAGCATTGATTGCAGCGGCTGCCCCAGCGGTGGTTTAAGCGGCAGCGTTAGGGGCTGTTGGTACTGCGGCAGGAATGGCACTAAAAAAGGCAACTGGAAAGGGTTATAAAAAAAAGGGAAAGGGTCTAAGACTACCAGGAACCCTGTATTCATGGTACAGCGGAAAGGGTCTAAGACTTGGACCGGTTTATTAATTGAGGAACCTATGGTTCCCAAATCTTCGATTGTGGAATCTTTGATTGAAGAGTCTTTCACGCCAATGTCCAATTTTGATTTACTCGATGCTGCTAAAAAACTCTCGATTAAAAACTTCAGAGGTGTTTTTATGAAGGATCAATTACCGACACTACCCAACAGTGTTGAAACCGGTATCATTAATCTCGATAACAGCACCGGACCTGGAACTCACTGGGTTGCATACGCTATTGATCCACGTGGGATTGTCTATTTTGATTCATATGGATTAGCACCGCCAAAAGAGTTTATGCGTTATATAAAAACTTTTTCAATGAAGACTTGGTATTCTACACTACCAACACAACAAATGAATGACCCACTAATATGTGGCAGCGAAGTATTAAATGTCCTTAACGCTATTTCTAACTCCTTGGGTAACCCAAGGGGAAAACCACCACATGTTGTCGTAAATGAATACACTAGTAGTCGCTGGAAATCAAAGATTTTAGAGAGAAAAAGAGTTTTACAATAACATGATTGATATTTGGGGAAGACCTCTGAAACCCAAACCCGATGACACTGCAACCGGTGATATAAAAAAAATAATTGAAAATGAAATCGCTTAGACGTTGAACTTAACAAGTGTTTATCCTAATGAAATAGTTGTATTTCAAGATCTCCAGGGTAAATTGAAAACCAGTAATGTGTCGTTGGATGATATTTTGATACGGCAGCGCGACGCCGCTGAAAACTCTATTGCGCTGTATTCCAGCGGTGGACGTCTTAAAACCAGTAATATATCCGTGAATGACATTTTAAAACGACAACACGACGCCGCTGAAAACGCTATTGCGCTGTATTCCAACGGTGGACAACTTAAACCAGGTGCACTTGTGTCTACGATCACCGACGCGATTGCCGCCCACGGCCATGATCTGGATAATTATATATTGGAACTAACAATACTTCAATCTAAAATTGAAGAACACGGAAAACAATTTACATCATTTCGTAGAAATATCATCGAGAAATTTCTTGGAGCCTAGTTGGATAAAATTGAAATAAAACTCCCCGATATTAAAAAATCCATCGATGAGACGAGAAACTTATCGAAGCCATCAAAGGGGATGCAACGAGGATGATAACAATTATTGAAAAAACTAAAATTCCTCATGAGAAAACCAACAACGTAGTCTACACGATCCAACACGGATCATTTGCGTGGACACCTACAAACACTAACACTAGTGACAACGACTTAATTTAATATTTCATCGTCGAGTTCATCCGGGGTCAACAATCATCGACAAGGATACAACTGAACAGTTCACGATAACATCTACTGATAAAAATTTGGTTAAGGTTTCAACAACGTGGTATGTAGAGTTTGTAGAGGATTTGAGTAAATAACTTTATTGAAAGGAAAATCCTTCGGATTTCACAATTGAAAACGCTAGCGTTTTTAAAATAAAAATGATTTCATCATCGCAATATCGCTATAATCAGGTCAGGGAATTTCAAACTAGACTCAAAGCGTTTGCCGAGGAGTATCAAATAAAAGTAAAAAAATACCGACGAAGAATCATCGCAATTGATATTACCATGTACTCGGTGTCAAACGTTCTCGCTGGCGCCGGAATAATACTTGCATCGGTTACAATGATTGCCCCGGTCGTAGTTCCAATTTGCATTTCTGCGACGGCTACAATCGCGGGCATATCAACCAGAATAACAAAAAGGATATCATCGTGCAGCCAACGCAAACTGCAAGATTACTTAATTCAATTTCATGCTGTATCAACCGCATACTCGCAATTAACCTCGATGATATCGTCGTCACTCGATAATACAATTATATCAGATAGTGCGTTCTCAGCAATGGCCAGTATTTATGATTCCGCGATATCAAAATTAGAGCGACAACAACAGTATAATAACAATGACAACACCGATGGAATTGGAAAACACGAACCCGAAAACCAGAATGATCGCAATAACCTCAACGATATCAGATAGTGAGTTCTCAGTGATGGTCAGTATTTATGATTCCGCGATATCAAAATTAGAAATAAATCATGAGTATAATAACAATGACAACACCGCAGGAATTACTTCAACAAATAGTGGAGAACACGAACCCAGTACAAACAAGCATGATATCAATAACATCAACTAATCCTGAATTCAGTGTGAATTTCCCTAGCCCAGTCCCCGTGAAGGAGATAGCGCTAGCAAAACTACGAGTGTATCACAGTTGGCCTAATATCAGATCAAAATCATTTGGTGGTCAACAACCGAATAATTCACTGGTATTTGCGAATAAGAATAAAGACGACGGGACTCCAGACTGGAACGTTGTTTCGATACCAAAAGGGTCATACCAAATCGAACAAATCAATAATGAATTCGCGCGTAGAATAAAATCGATTACTGGAACAGAATCGAAAATCGCTATAACGGTTCATGAGCCGACGCTATCATTCGCAATTGAGATAAGCACAGAAGGATACGTCGTATATATCTATCAGAGTTCTATTAGAACCGTACTAGGATGGCCTGAATTACCACCAAGGGGGAAAACCGTTGATTTATCAGAACCACAAAAAACTGATTATATCACCGACGTGATAGCACCTGATAATCCAATAAAAAGTTATAAAGATCACAGAATTACTAGAGATTTTTTTGGTTTCGGATATCAACCAACTGGAAGAGAGAAGGAAGGGGATATAATAGAGGAACATCATTTTGTTAACGAACCTAGAATTATTGAAAATTTCACAGCAATGAATAATGATTTTTCGCTGTTGTTAATATCTCTTAAATCCGGTACTCTTACCCGAGATGAATTTATCTGCGTCGTAGAAACATGCAATAAAATTTTCGACGATATGGAAACATTTATTTTGAAAATTATTCAGGATATATTAGATGACGATAATCCCCTATCGAGAACAAGATTTGCAACAGACTATAAAATCCACGTCAAAGATATTCCAACATTTAAACTACCAGGATATAACGTACCAGAACTAAAAAAAACTTCTCAATGACATCATCATGTTGGTTTAAAAATAATTCATGATGCATGGAAAAAAACAGCATCACCGAAAATAAAAATCCTCAAACATAATAATGATCCAGATGGTGGCGGTAGGCACATCGCTCCGTTCAACGTGAATATTTCATCGGTGATTGCGCTCAATTTAGTATGTGATGTTACCAAAGGAAGCTATCAAATTAATCTCGAACGATCAAATCAAGCTCAGCAAGGATATATTCTTTATTCGTTTGCACCAATAGCCCCTCCAGGATTTTTAATAATTGAGTCTCCGGTTAATCCAGTCTATATGCGGTGTCATAATGATTCATTAACCAGAATTAATTTCAAACTCACAGATCAGTCCAATAATCTAATTGATCTACAAGAAGAGGTGTTAGCGATTAGTCTGTTTGTGAAGTCCTAAAGACTTGATCAAATATTCGGTTGAACTCGTAAAATAATTATTAACTTGTAGCAGCAGAGAATGTGAACGACAACAAGTTGCGACCAAAATTGATTGAAAAATCGTAAAGTCTCCGTTTGCTAAATGGAGACTTTTTTTGGGGTTAAAATGAGATTTCGTTGGAAGGCTCGTTTTAAGATTTAAATCAATTTTCTGTCTGAAAATGTTGTAGGGTTCACCCTCTCTGCTGCTCCCCACCTTCACTTACAAAAAGCCAGCTTTGACCACTTATGAGTACTTTTCGTTTGTCGAAGGTGAGTAAAATTGTGTTGGTGTCCTGCAGATCGATATTAAGTTTAAAACGTATTCTACGGACTGTAGTGACACCTTCATTTGTTATACCTTCAATGATGTATGAGTCGCTAAGTCCAGCCACGTCACGACAACCTATCAAGACTTTGGACGTACAGAGTCTCGTGTGAGCCAATGAGGTGACTGGAATATCTAGGAAAGTTTTCATTTGCTTCGAATTGTCTGTTTGACCTTACCGCTCACATTCAAGAAGAAGGAAGCTCGCTTTCAATTGTTTTAACGCTTTGTTGGTGTGCCGATTTAATCCCTTAATTGTTTTCTCAATTACAAAAGAAGACAGTGCTGCATTAGGTTTTGAGGCATTTTTTGACTGTATAACCATAAAGCGTGAGAATGACTCCACACTGCATGGTTTGACAGAAGTGTTAGATTGGGCTCTGTTTCGTTTCACTTCATTTTGTTGGCAATTTCCGTGTTTGTTTTTCTTTAAATTTAGCGCCCGTGCTCCAAGCCGACCATGGATCCCATTGAGGGGACACTTTTCAAATGCCGGGGATACACTGATGCTATAATCAGTCAATACAATTACCTATGATTGACCCGTGAAGTTGCCATCTGCCAGGGTCTGTAACATTACCTCTTGATTGACAAGTTAAGCTTCCGACTTCTATAAATTCTTCTATGACTTGAGAAAGGGACCGCTAAAGGAACAGACTGTAGGGGCAACAGTGGTATCAAGAGAGATACGAGAAGAAATATAAAACATTTGAGCAAGTAAAGACAGGATTTCTAGGGTTTGGCGTGTAGAGATTACTTGTCGAGACCGTGTCCATCCCGACTACTCGTCTAAAGCAAATAGAGGCCTAAGCAGCGTATTCCATCGGAAAGTTTCTACTCAACTTCCCGGATCCTTCTCTCGCCCGACACTATATGCAAAACAGCCAAACATTTTACCTATACACAGTCGCCTCTTACAACACGTAGTGAGGCTTGTTGGGCCAATTCTACAACCCCGAACCCTATGGGGGTCTGGTATCTCTCGCTTAGAACTTAAACGTGGATAGAAGTAATAAATTATCCACTGGATGGCGACTATTTCTACATGATATGGTTTACCTTTCTCGAACATTGCACTTGAAATACGAGGACACACAGGCAATCACAAAGAAATATAATCACACACACAGAAAGACATATATAAAGAGAGAAAAAGACAGAGACATAGAAAGGGAGGAAAAAAGAAATTCTACATAACAAAAGGTCCTGTTCCACCGAACATTATAGTTGTTATACATAATAAGTAAGGTCTTTAAGATGCGTTTTAAATGGCACAAGACGTTACAACTGCAGTTAGCTTCAAATAGTTACAGACATTCATTTTGTATCACCCGTATGTTCTGCCTCAGAGTATATATTCAAAATGATCCCATGACAAAGATGATGTGGACAGGACTGACAAAATTAATGTGCTTAGCAAACAAATTGAGAACCAATAAATGCATTATACAGATTTGTTTTCATGGTGTCTAATCCACAGTGCCATAATGTGTAAATAGTTCTGAGTTCTTACAAGTGGCACATATATCTCACTTAACTGGATTATAATTAAAAAATAGTGATGATAAATGATTATCTTAAAGAGGCTGAAGGTTAATGTTAGCAAACATGATTGATGAAGAGCGACAATGAGTTGTTTTGCTTTAGTATATATACATATATATATATATATATATATATATATATATATATATATATATATATATATATATATATATAACAATTTACTAGCTACGGACCAACCAACAGCCATCTAGCAAAAATGGTCATAGTGAACAATATGTGAGTGCTATGCAAGGCAAGTGAGATCACAGCAATTTTCTTTACATGGTTCAAAATTCTCTAAAGTTTTTATGTTATTCCCTCTCTCTCTCTCTCTCTCTCTCTATATATATATATATATATATATATATATGTATATATATATATATATATATATATATATATATATATATATATATATATATATATATATATATATATATATATATACAAGTATGTAATTATTGTTACAATGACTTCACATTGTTCATTTACACAAACACTTGAAAAACATGATTCGTAACATGAAGAGAAGAGCATACATAAGCAAAAGAAAAACGAAGTCGCTCGTAGGACTAAGGCACGCTTGTTTTTCTGATCATCTGTTTATTGAACTACTTGTTCTATGCAATATCCGACACATGTATATATTCATTATTTCGCACACACACACACACACACACACACACACACACACACACACACATATATATATATATATATATATATATATATATATATATTACTGATTTAGTTATTTATTTATTTATGTATTGTATTTAATTATTACGTGAAGGAAAGGTGCGGACTGTCTTCTTTACATTTTCATAAGTTAAGAGGATCGTATATTATAATACAATTAGCAAGGTATCATCGTAAGACTGGATTGTAAACTGTAAGAGATAGTTACCTTTTGTCAAATCGAAAATGGGGTTGATGTTATCATTAGTTTTCTTGTTTTGACTTATATAATCAATTATACGTGGTGCATAAGTACACTAATGTATTGCTTTATAAACGTTGATAGCGTCTTGGAGTTACTGGACTGAATGGAGCAATTGCAATTGCAAAGGAGAAGCAGAGAGGACACGAGAGTGCCTTCATATTCATAACGCTCTCCAAACAATAACGACCGGCTGCCATGGAGCTAAAATATAAACCATACCGTGTACCAAGAATGAGACTTCTTGTCATCCAGGTGTGTAACGCTAATATTTTATGGTGTGTGATCTTTCTTGAAAAATCCAAAAAATAAATCTCTCTGACAGGTAATGATTTGGGCTAAATCGCATGGTTCAATATACTGTCTGTTCTGGTTAATTGTTAAATACGATAAGACAGTTGTTACTAAGTAGAGTGGGTAACAAATTTACAACATTTAACTGTGTGTTGATTCTCGAATTTCTGTATTATATTTTATATTTGCATTTTGATATCGTCGATTACCATTCAATATTAATTTCATAAGGGTAAGTATTACTGAGTTTATATATTTGCTACTTTTATAATGAATGATCCATTACCTCCGTGTATTACTGACCAGCACATGGGCTCATCCATCGTTCTACTCAGCGATATGCAATAAAAGTAAATGAACATTATTTCAATGTTTATGCACTGATTCTGCCCTCATGTCACGAAATGTAATAGGAGCATCGGAATATGTTCCTTCAAGAAATGAAAAAGGGAGAGTATACAATAAACAATGGTAATAACTATTTTTTGTCAATGCCTTTACATATGTTTAGAAGAAATCATAAGATCCAGTGTTGCTTTATCTCTTGTAATTAAAACGTATATGCATTGGATATGATGAATATTTTGAAGTTGTTCTCCTGTGGGAAAATATGGAATATTATAATTATATCATGCCTTATATCTATGTTTTGATGTATCACAATGCTATTATCCAAGAAGTCTTGCTTTAAAGTCATTATAATTCCGAATTAATGTTATTATTCACTTATGTTATGAAGCACTTTTTACTTTGAAGTGAAGAAAGACTTGAATAAATCAATAAATATAAATTAAAAGCTGAACCCAACAATAACATTGGTTCTGCTTCAGATGTTCAGGCTAGAATAAAGAATTCTTAGTTAGACAATATTTCATACCCCTCTACTAGATTTAATTTGTCATTGCTATATTCTGAAATTACTCTACCAACTTAATGATAATTCCCTACTACACGATTTTATAGTCAGAATCAAAACTGTATAATCAATCCATCTTCATGTAAAGATGTTTACCATTACAAATGACTGAATGATTGATTGATGGTATTTTAACAACGCACCAGCACTTTTAGGCTATTTAGCCCCATGCAGTGGGTTATATACATAAACGTTTAAAAATAGTAAATCTGTTAATATCGACTTGCAAAATCAAAAACCAAATAGTTGAAAGTAAAACGGTAAAAAGGTAGAAGTGAACGGTCAACAGGGGGTGTAAATGGGTTATGTTCAATGACAACAGATGAAAATATGTTGGAAATAAGGGACGGTATTTAGCTAACATACATAAAAATGCGCTAACTAAAGGCATACTAGTTATAGCTTAGAATAAATATTCACTTCCTTCATGAAATCTAATACAAATGATGTTTATTGTAACAAAAAGTTCCTTCTTGTCATGCATATTATAATACTTAACATGCGTACGTTGCAAGTTGAAACAGTCATAAAGTGCTTGACAGTGACTATTTTATAGCATGAAATGCGATGTGGTGGATCATCACTCTTTAGTATGTGGGAGTAGCTATATATGTATGTCCAATTCGAATTCTATCATTTTCTTGATATTGTCTGTTTGACCTCGTCACTCACGCTCACCAAGAAGTCAGCCTAATCTCATCGTTTTAACACTTTTGGGTGTGCCGATACATCCAGTTATAGTTTTCTCAATTACAAAATGAAATAATCTTGCATTAGGTTTTGACAAATAGTTTGAATGTATAACCATAAAGAGTGCAAATTACGCCACACTACATGGTTCGTTCTCAGAGTCAGATTGAGATTTCGTTCGTTTTAGTTGATGTTGTTTCCTATTTACATGATGGTTTTTCACAACTCAGCGCCTATGCTCCCCGCCCACCATGGAACCAAACGAGGGGACACTTATCAAATGCCAGAGATACAGAGATGCTATACGTAGACGAAAACATTACCTATGATTGACCCTTGATGTCACCACCTTCTAGAGTCGTTCAAATTACCTACTGATTGACCCGTGAGGCCACCTCTTTCTAGGAAGTCTTCTAAGACATGGGGAAGGAAATGCTAAAGGATAGACTCTAGGAGTAACGGAGAAGAAAAATAAAGAAGGTGCACAAGTAAATAAGGACTTCCTAAGGCTCGGCGTGACCAGCCGATTTGTCGAGACGAGGCTTAAGTACAAGCTAAAGTAGTTTCTTGCATCGACCTACAAGGATCATTTCCTCCACCGCCATTTGGTGCACCCCACGGCTAACTGGTTCCATCTGTTCAGTAGCCTATTATGACACGTAGTGAGGCAAGTTCGTGTTGAATGTTCTTGTATACCTTGTTCTTTTGAAGGAGACAGTTTATTGTATGATATTTACACAACCACTTTTTAATGTATAGTCTGGGCAAATAAACATGGTATATTTTCAAATTGTATTTCTTTTGGAATTAGGCTGCACATGGTAGCGATGTCTAATTTTAGACTCTGCTGAGTTTAGTACAGTGGTACCATTATTATCTTAACTTAGGACCACAATATTACATTGGTTTTATATGAGTCAACTTTGTGGTCTTGTTTCACAAAACATTGCAACATTAAGCGGTTTGGCCAAATGATATGTGTTTGACTGTCGGAGAATTGTAACCGAGTGGGTATTGGATTAAATGAATAACTCAACACAATGTGTGACAGATGAATATGTATTAATTAGTAATAAAAAATGTATGATGTAAAAATACAATGATTTTCACACACTCTCAGTAAACAATTGATCCAATCACTCTATACTAACATTCACACATTGAAATAAACCAATAAAATCTCTCTCGGGTATAGAGCTTCTACAAACCTCAGTTTCAAATAATAGTACACACTGAGATTTCAATATAGTTTCACGTATAGACTAGGCCTGGAATTCAAACACTCTCTGGTTTTCAAATACGTTTCAAATTTTCTGCACTGTCAGTAAGATTCACAAATCTTCTGGAATTCAACTAAGATTCAGAAAAATCTCATGTAAATACAAATATACCAATTTAAACAACAATTGGAATAAACATATGCTTCTTGAACCTTGTACAGTCGCACGATTCATCCACCGATAAACCGTACAGTTTCCACTCTTGTATTGGCGGCTCACACCCTTCATGGATCCACTACATGTACAGTCAGTCATTCGTATACACGATCATACAGCATACAGCATCCTTGTATTAGCTACGTCTACAGTCGTGGCTCCACCACATGTACAGACATACGTATATACATATAGACAACCTCGTAACATTGTAACCACGTAACGTCGTAACCACCTCGTTACCACCTTGTGAACTATAATAAAACCAAACATGTAATAATATTGAGTTCTAAAAATAATAACACATTAAAGTCTTAAAAACAACTTAAAATTCACTGTTCACAACGTTTCAAATATGCATTGTCATCAATGAATCATTACAAGATCTTCTTGTATCTTCAGATGGGTATTAACTTTGTCATAGCTGCCGCTGTGTGTGCTGATTGAGACAAAATGTCTGCTTTTGGTCCATCTTCGGTTATTAGAATCAATATATTTGAAATGGCCCTCTGAATCTAGTTCCTGTCTTCTGACTTAAATCTTGGTTGTAATTTGTGTGCAACTATTTGCCATCAGCTTTGTCTTCTCTGTTCTTATCTCCATGTCAAATCTGGAAGATGTTTCATCCAGGTTCTTCACTAAGATGGCAAGCTCGTCTTCACTGCCTACCTGTCCATCAATGTCGTCTGCAATGTGTAGATTGGTGATGTTACGCCCTCCAATGCTGACTGTAAAACAATGGTTTACCAGGGCTTCGAATATGATGCGCTTGGTAGATGTAGAAAAGCATTGGTGACAGGAGAGAACCTTGAGGTACTCCAACTGTTGTCATGAACAAGCACACCACATAAACTTAAGCAATTAAAGCACTGTTAGCTTTGATATAAAGCTGCTTGATGGTATTGATCAACGTTTGACCCATATTGTACTTCTTCACTGTGGCTCACAATGTTTCATGCCACACTGTCAAAAGCCTTTTAGAAATTTATGAACACATGATAGATGTCTTGTTGATGTTGCGCGTACTTTTTCACACATAACCCTGCTATTATATATTTGTTTTCTTGCGCTTCTTCCACTCCGGAACCCTGCATGTTCTTCAGCGATTATTTTTTAATAATGTCGTAGGATAAAAGTTCATAAATACTTTGTCAGTGTGTCGACATCTCCTAACTTTGAAGAGTTAGAGATGTTGGTCCGATCAATGCAAATATACAGTTAAATATGTATTTGTTTGGAACATTGATATGTTAATTTATGTTTTTTCCCAGTGCTTGCATACTATTTTTTGTTTAACTGGCTACTTTAATGTTGGTCGTTTCGGGCATTTTCGTAAATGTCTGTATATTATTGTGCAGTATAGTTTCTTATGTTGCTGATATTGGGTACTGGGTTGCTTCGCGTTATTGCCCCTAGTGGCACAGTCTATCAATTCCTTCCTTCACTTCATGTCGAGATATTACTCTCCTGTTCCCAACGACATTTTAAATTTACCAATAGTTCAGCAATTTGCATTAATTTCTTCTTCAGTTATTTTGCCGACGGCAATAATGTTATGTTTGCTGTCTTTTGTTTTCGTTGTGTAAGACCTGGGACCTGTTTCCGATGTTACTCTTTGTGAATAGTTTATTCTTTTGTCCTTATTTGTGTGTTTGTTTTACTATGTAGAGATTAAATAATCCTCTCTTTCCAATGTCAGAAATGTTCCCAGCATATATGCATACACTGTATTGATGAAATGTGTGCTGCTTTTTAGAAATTTGGATATATAGGCTTTCAATTGCTCTGGGAGATTGGTGTCTAAAAATAATATTTTTGTGTAAAAATATTTGGGACAATCGCTGCAATTATGGCTTTATATTTGTGGTTTGGGGGCTGTAAGAGGAATGTAATTCCCGTTTTTATTACATCTGGAATGGGCCCAACAACGTTGCTGACATGGAGTGCTATAAATCTTTAATTACTTTTATGACAAATGAGCAAAAGTGCAAGCCAAGAATATATTAAGGGACTTGCGTCTGTACATTGTATAACATCCAGCCATTTTTGTTGTTGTCCATTCCTAATGCCTATTTCAGGCAATGTCTCCTGGACGCTATGATCCAATTAATGTATTTGAGATTCATTTGGCTAATTGTTGGCTTTTTTGCTGTCATTTCTTCTCCACTGACATTGATATAGGAGGGAAACCAAAACAATGTATTCGGTCTTTTTATTTTAGCTATGTGTCAAGTAGATTGTATAAGCCATATTTTGGGTTGATGTTAGAGACACTCAATCAAAGAGTTCACAGCTCAGTAAAGTAGACTCTAGTTATAACAAGTTTTGGGGTTATCAATTTTTAATCCCTTAAATTGCTTGGATTATACCTCATAATTTACCTGTATAAACCGAACAGTTGTCAGGTAGCTTTGATTTCAGGGTGACCATTTCCTATGTAAAATTGACATGAGTGATCAATCAATCAATCAGTTATTCAGCTATGTACGGCCAACACATGTTGGCCTTTTACGCTTCATTAATAGATGTAAGGAATATTTCTTTAGTATTCGTAAAGTGGATAACAGTAGCCACCACTTTTCGGACTTATATTCGGTTGCAAGCAAACATGTACTTCGGGGAACATTAGAGCTTGCTTGGCTAACTAAATATATCCTTCAGGATGGAAACAGCCCATTTTATATTTGAATGTATCAACCGCATACTATTTAATTAGCATGTATGGTCGAGGAAAATGAAAACTCCGCTTATAGTCTGATTCTTTTTGAAACGCTAGAGATGTACTCACGTTCAATTTCTGCCCATTTGTCTGATTAACAACCAATTATGTGTAACGCATATATTGTAATTATGATCACTCTAATCTCTAATACGGTGAGAAACAGTACCAATGTCGCATACGCAAGACAAACAAATGATTTTTAGGAACACAACGTGGAGACTACGTCATGCCACGAAATCAACTGCCTATGTCAAGATATCATCATTGTACAAACAGCACCAAAAACGTACAAACGTATGTATGTTAGGAATGAAAACAATCGGATATCATGGAAAATGTCAGCATTCGCTGATGTACAAGATACGTTCAAACTTAATCGGCGTTAGTTTCATAGTTTGTACACAGTGAAGGCTCACAAAACAAGAAAAGATAGAAATGACATTATTGATGAATACTTGGTAAATCTAATTGATAAAAGTAGGAACCAACTCACGATACGAACGGGAATGTCAATAACGATTCGTTGCTTGTTCTACAATATTTATTTTGAACTGATATGCATCATTCAACATTTCAGTGACGAATACGGCACCTACTGGTAAGTTTACCTTATCCAGTATTCTAAGACTTCTTATAAGGTACCAAAGTTCAAAAGAAGAATGGAGAAGACCACAATGAATATTTCATTTTTAGTTAGAATATTTTGAGACCTAGCTATGTCAGAAAAGTACACATCCAACAGATACCAAAGTTTGTATCAGTCAGTGTGATGTATAGGTGTAATATGTCGGTACAATATTTACTAGAGATTAGTTTACGATAATATTAGCTAGGGCAAGTATTTGTCCTTAGCAACGTATACAGTTCAAGCCTCCATAATGATAGGTAATATAGTGGCACCAACTTTTCTTTGATTTTTATACATTGTTTATTTTTTTTATCTGATACACATCATCGAATATTTCAGTTTCAGTAATGACCACGTTACCTCCTGATAAATTAACTTATGCAGCCTTCTTAATCCTTTCTAAACAAAAATGAAAAGTGATAAAGACCACAATAAATATTTTCTTGTACCATTGAATATTTTTAGCAACCGCACTCACACAAACTTAACCATTCTAACAGGTCACCAGGGTGTCGAGCAATCAATGACATTTAAAGGTTTAAATATCAGTACATTATTTACGACGGAGCAGTTTAGGACAGTTTGTGATGTTAGGAATATACCCCTTAGATACTGTCAATGTAAATGCCAAGCATACTAGGTCATTGCACACAACCGCTTGTTAGTATACGAAGAAAGGATAAATATCTTGAAGAACGACCATACGGATCACAGCTATATTTCACCCATTGGCGGCCCATATACGAAAGCGAACGATATTCAAATGTGATTATTGATTGCATTATGTCCATTTGCATTATTTTGGTCTATACCATACCATCAACCGCGGATAAGTCATATAATGGAATTAGGATCGATCTGACCAGTATTCCATGTTATCAATATGATACTCTAAAAGTTGTGTACATAATACATATGCGTTCTGAAATAGCATCAAACAATAGCAGGACCAAAAAAATTGAATGTTTTTAATTACGTTTTACTTAAATGCTTTTTTCATAATATTATTACAGACATAGCGTTCAAAAAAAATTGAAAACATTCAGGCATTTTAAACAATTGTTTCCAGCCCTTAAAAAACTGAAGTGATATCACAGACGAAAGGATCCTTCTTATCGAGCTGTTTGGAGTGACCTGGTCAGTTCTCACAAGGTCATTAAATCGCGGCCAAACAGAGATTGATCAAGATGGATCCCTGAGTAATTCAGTGAGCTTATTTCAAATCAGTGTCATTAAGGGGACTAGACACTAGCAATATTGTCACCAATTCCATGTGTTTTTCACTGACTGGAACAAATTGTAAATTGCTATTTTCCTGAATGTCCGTCAGTACTTACTCTCTTGGCCGATGCTATCACCGACCGGAACAAGTGCACATGTTGCTGTGCTGCTTTTCAATCATCACATAATTATCCCATTCCATATTCGAGTGCCTCATTCTTGAGGTACACTCCCTCTACTTCATTAAAGTTGCAGTTGGCGATTGTTTCTGTTGAGGCTTTCTTGTCGCATCTGCCTCTTCCGGTTATGATGTTGTCACGCCATGCGTGTTCCCGCAAGGTTGTGGCATTTCTGTACTTCCAATAAATTGTCTTTATTTTCTCGATACTGATTTTTTTTTCTGGATGCCTCAATAGTCGCAATTAATTTGTGTTAGTTCTCTGCTAATCTACAACCTCTTGATTGTCCCACTGATTACCTGGATTTCCTCTCAGTGTTGTAGATGACACTTGAGTCCAGGTACGAACGTCCAAATTTGTCTGGGGATGGAGATGTTCTTCATCTTGACTGAGGTATTGTTGTTTGGGGTTTCCACTTCAGGCCTTCTATTATCACAGAGAATACATTTCACACCAAAAACTCCATATAGACAAGAGATATTTTGCAAGCATCGTAATTAATCTAACGTTATAATTTGTACATCGGTTTACAGTATTAATGTGTAGCAAAACAACTGCAACGAACAAGCATATAGTTCAAACAGAAATGAAGTTTTTGGTAAGAATACAAAACTGTCATATATGAGCATAACAACTTAGCGAACAAGTGTATAAAGTGTTTGTAGAGACGCTCCAACATGCGACGAAAAGACGATGTTATTCGGTTTTCAGTTTCAGTTGTAGTCTATATAGACACAGACAAATATATACTTACAAGCACGAAACATGCAAGTACAACCATTGTTGGAAAATGTACTTGTATCTTTCGTTTCTATGTGGATGGCAATTAAAACGGCCATTTCGTTTTAGTTATACTGCAATTATACCTGCTGCCAGCTTCGGCAACTCAACAATTTATGATGCTGCCAGATCAAACGTACGCTTAGCATGTGTGCAATGATATTTTGGAAGAACAGTAGACATCCACATTTCAAAAACATTTTCAACGAATATTTTCCAGTCGTCGAACTAAAGTACCTGGCATAGATTATCAATAAATAGTTCATTTATATCTACCTTCTAACTTGGCATCGTACAATAGTAATTCAAATAAAGTTTTGAGACACTCGTTCTACTTCTGAAAAAAAATTAAACATAGTACAAACGTTTTAGCGGGTCTTGTTTTTTTTCCTTGGTGATTTTGTTTTTGGGGTGTTAATGAAGGTTGTTTGAATAGATGCCGTGCTTATCTGTGATTGGTAATGGGGTATGTTAGTAAGTGATGTTGAATCGGGTGAATCTATATGTACTTGAGCGTCCATGGTAATTTTGGGATTGTTTTTCAAACATTGGAGAAGGATGGGCAAGGAAGGAATGTTTTTGCCTGTACAAGTTTACTATTTTGACTTATGAGCAGCTGTCTTCATGATGGCCATATTTTTGACTCCAGCCATGTCATGACAACGTATCACGCCTTTGGATGTACAGAGTCTCGAGCGAGCCGGTGAGGTGACTGCAATATGGAAGAATGTTTTCATTTTCTTCAAATTGTCTGTTTGACCTTACCGCTCACATTCAAGAAGAAGGAAGCTCGCTTTCAATTGTTATTAAGCTTTGTTGGTGTGCCGATTTATCCCGTAATTGTTTTCTCAATTACAAAAGAAGACATTGCTGCATTATTTTTGAGGCATCTTTGGTTGACTGTATAACCATAAAGAGTGAGAATGACTCCACAATCGATGGTTTGACAGCAGTGTTAGATTGAGTTCTGTTTGTCACGAAATTGTATACGACTATGTTCAATATGTATATGTGGTCAAAAATCTAGTCTCGATTTCGTTACTGCGCACAGCCTTACCGAGGGTAGTTTATTATTTTATGGGCTTTTTAGTTATTTCGGCATAATGAGCGAACGCTCAGCTCATGCTGCATGTGCGAAATTGCCTGCAGTTTAAAGTACCTAGCTGCGCATATTTGTCACAGCTAGGGGTATATAAGGACGAAATTATAAGACAGAAATCACATTACGGTCCATTCTTGTCGGAAAAGCTTCTATCCTAAACTGAGCAATCTATCAGCTAAAAGAGCTGACGTAGTGTGGTGACGTGTTGTGCTGAAGTTGTGTGGTGAAGTGGTGTGGTGACGTGTTGTGCTGACGTAGTGTGGTGACGTGTTTTGTGCTGAAGTGTGGTGCTGAAGTGTTGTGCTGAAGTGGTGCAGTTTTGTGGTAACTGCGTGTGTGGTGCCATGTTGTGGTGACTACGTGTGTGGGCTTGTCTATGCTGACCGTGTAATGCCCGTGTGTGGTGCCTGTGTATAGTGCTTACGTATGCTGCATATATCTCGTCATATGGACGACGTAATATTTATTTAAATATCTTCTTTGCAGTCTCGTTATATGAACGACACCTGCATAATTTCATTCTACACAAATCTCGTTCCATGAACGAGAACTTCGGAACTTAGGGTTCACAATTGCATATATCTCTTCATATGGACGACGTAATATTTATTTAAATATCTTCTTTGCAGTCTCGTTATATGAACGACACCTGCATAATTTCATTCTACACAAATCTCGTCCCATGAACGAGAACTTCAGAACTTAGGGTTCACAATTGCATTTATCTCGTTATATGGACAACGTATTATTTATTTAATATCTTCTTTGCAGTCTCGTTATATGAACGACACCTGCATAATTTCATTCTACACAAATCTCGCCCCATGAACGAGAACTTCAGAATTTAGGGTTCACGATTGAATATGTCTCGTTATATGGACGACGTATTAATTATTTAATATCTTCATTCTAGTCTTATCATATTGACGACGCATTCTTTGCATATTTGCATCTATCTCGTTATACGAGCCTTTTATATATATTCATATTTGTAAATTCATTCATATATTTTTTTTATGTCATTACGTTACTGAAATTCATAGTTCCATGTTAGGAACATTTATTTAAATAGATTTTTCTTATATTTTGTAAAATATTGGTGTCAGAGTTGATTTTTAAAATTGCGTTTATAAAATAAACATCTTATTAACGCAGTTATGTTCCGTGTCTTCACTAATCCAGTCCCGACTCGGACTATCTTGTGACACTGTTTCGTTTCAGTTGATTTGGTTGTTGATTTCAGTGTTTGTTTGTTTAAAACTCAGCGCCAGTGCTCCCCGCCGACCATGGAGCCCATTGAGGGAACACTTTTCAAGTACCGGGGATACACAGATGCTATAATCAGTCAATACAATTACCTATGATTGATCCCTGAAGTTGCCACTTGATAGGTTGGTAACATTACCTCTTGATTGACAAGTTAAGCTTCCGACTTCAATGAAGTCTCTAAGACTTGAGAAAGGGACAGCTAAAGGGATAGACTGTAGGGGCAACAGTGATATCAAGAGAGATACGTGAAGAAAGATATAAAGGTGAGCAAGTAAAGAAAGAATTCCTAGGGCTTGGCTTGAAAAGCATACTTGTCGAGACCGTGCCTATCCCGACCACCCGTCTAGAACAAATAGAGGCCTAAGCAGCGTATTGCATCGGAAAGTTTATGCTTAATTTCCAGGATCCTTTTCTCGCCCGACACTACATGCAACATAGCCAAACATTTTACCTATACATAGTCGCCTCTTACAACACGTAGTGAGGCATGTTGGGACAATTCTACAACCCTAAACCCGATGGGGGTCTGGTATCTCTCGCTTTAAACTTAAACATGGATAGAAGTTAACAAATTATCCACAAACTTAGTACAAATGTTTTAGCGGGTCTTGACCTAATGTGATTTTCACCCTCTACGACCGCAAATACACAAAGCACTGACTTTGTGGACCTATCTTTTCAAACAGATAGTAACAAATGGCACATGCAGTATTCACATCAGAAAATCCCGACAGGAAAGCAAGTGTCGTGGAAATTTTAAAAGAAATTCAAATTAACATAGTCTAACATGATCAACATCTTATCACACTCTATCGACCCCCGAAAACGAACGAAGCGATAGTGTTTCATTTATTGTTTGGAATGTCATATTCGGCCCAAACAAACAAGGAAATTTCAAGCTGAGACATCATGGTCGATTTCGAAATACCAAACACAATTCTGATAAAGATCATATACCAACTGATTCTAGCCAAAAAAAAAAAAACAGATCAGCCACTGTCCAATGATATCAGAATTTGTTATAAACATTTAGGCAACAGAAAACAATAGGCTGACAAAACCAAATAATCCGTTACAAAATATTTAAATGATAAATACAATGGACTAAAGTCCTTATAAATATGGAAATGCATTTAGCAGCCAGTCTTATTGTGCACAATGTTTGTATGATCCTTCTCTTCTTCTTAATTCTCCTCCGTTACCGCCTTCTCTTCGTCCTCCTCCTATTAATAATTCTACTACTACAACTATCACTACTACTACTACTACTACTACTATTACTACTACTACTACTATTGTCCTCACCAATACTATTATTAAAACTACTAAACTGTTAGTGTCACTACTACTAAAACTACTAAAACTACAACTAATATTTCTAATTATTACTACTCCTTACAGTGTAGCACCTACTAAAAATGACAATAATAATAATAATAATAATAATAATAATAATAATAATAATAATAATAATAATAATAATTACAATAATAATAATAATAATAACGAATTAACTTGACCTGACACACGGCCAGCATAAACATGAGTCACTTTTTGACCATAGTATTCCTTTGCTTTTTCATTGAACTAGAACAACTTTGAGATTAATCGAATTTGAAGGTTATATGCAGTGAACCCATCCCTAGCAGATCCAATAAGATTAAAACAGAAAATGTATACGTATAACAGCTGCGAACTTTTAAGTATGGAACTCGATTAAATGATATTTATATTGTAATGCTTATATCAATGAGACGCCAACATCTCTTAGTAGGAATCACGATTGCCCTGACATCTATATGGGTACCAGTTTTATAAAATGATCAGAAACATACATGTTTATCATCGATAAAAGCACATTTAGAAATGTTTCCAAAAAGCATTGATCTTTTGAAAGATATGTAAATCCAGTCCATGCTATATTATACATATACACACAGACGTACACAGCAAATGAAATTTATAGAAAGATTTTCACATTGCCTCCATTGTTTTTATTACTTTATTTATTATATTTCCACTTGTCTGGTAACCTGTTCTGTTTTGTTGTTTCATAAATGTTCCAAATATAATTACGTAAACATGTAAATTATATTTCTAAATGTGCTTTTATATCTGACTTTAGTAATTGTTCACTTCCAGGTCAAATAAAACTTAGTGAGGGAAGATTTGATTAGATAAAAGATCCATCATCGTCTACGTTTAACATTGCTTATCCTGTGCAATAATGTTTTTTTTTTCTTCAAATAATGTCTGCTTATATGTGTTTTATGCAATAGGACACAAAATATGTTGTGTTGAAATCTTGCAAAACGAAATACGATAAATAAAACCACATAAATGTAGAGTAAGCAAATGGTCACTTAACTTCCAACCTTTGTTTAAACGGCAGTATTTAGGAAATAAATATATATATATATGCTTCGACGTTTTTTTTTTATAAAGTATTCTAATACTATAACACTTTACTTACACATGTCAGCATGAAAAGCGCAAATAGAAGAAACAAATAGAACGATAAAAATCAATTATCAACAAGATATTTTTTTGTGAATATTTACAGTGATTTCTTTTACGTAGATGACACGTGCACTATACATCTGAGAGGCTGCTAGAAGGCCTCTACAATGTTACGATTGAAAATGTAATCGATATATTACCGTATTTCTGCAGAATATAGGTGTTCCCTGTTCATTACAGATGTTACAATTTTATGTGGAAAGCACACGTGCCTTAGCTAGATACAAAATAGTTACAATATGTAACTACAATTGCCGGTCATGAACAAAAGATATTGTATGCCGTATAGGATTATAGCTCTGACACTATAATATGTGTTTTACGGGTGTATGGAAAACATAGTCGGATTGGAGCAATTGCAGTGAACCATGCAGTAATATTAACCGTATTCGCGTGAGAAACTGTACTAATGTTGAATACACAAAAGTAAAAAACGATTGCCAGGGTCAGAGCGTTGAGTTATCGCCATGCCCGGAAATCAATTGCACCAGTCAAGGTAATACCATTGTACAAACTAAACCACTAACTTAAGAAATTCTGCATGTTACAAATCAAAGCAATCTAATATCATCTAAAATGCCAGAATTTGCTGATGAGTAAGATACAGTTAAATTTTGTTGGAGTAAGTTTCATAGTTTTATTAAGGCAAGTTTTAAGAAACAAGAGATGATAGAAATGACATTGATGTATACATAATGTGTTGGCTTGGTGAATGTAGAAAAAGAAATTAATGAAACAATGCATGATACGAACTATGATGTCATCAACCCTTCATTGCTTTCTCTAGAAAAATATCTTTTTGAACTGATATTCATCCGTCAACATTTCAGTGATGAATCAAAGCTTTTATCAGTCTGTGTGATGTACATGTGTAATATGTTGGTACAATATTCACCGGCGATTAGTTTACGATACAATTAGCAAGGGCAAGTATTTTTCAGTGACAACGTATACTGTTAAAGCCACAAATCTGATAGGAAATAAAGAAACACCAACTAGTCGTTGCTTTCAGTACATAGTTTATTTTAGTATGATACATATCATCTAACATTTCAGTTTCACTGATGACCGCGAAGATACATGGTAAGTGTACCTCGTCCAGCCTTCTTAAACCTTTCTGCACGGTAAAACGGAAAATCACAAATGATAAGACCATTGTAAATACTTTCTTTTACAATTCAATGTTGTCAGCAACCATACTCACACCGAATTTACCATTCCAACGGGTCAACTACCTGGGCGCTAATCATTCATTGAGATTTAATGGTTCACTATTTACCAGATTCTGGTTTGAAATACCGTTAGCTATGTTACGAACGTTTTAGCGGGTCTTGAATCAATGTGATTTTGATCAAATACACAAAGCACTGACTTTCTGAACCTATATTTTCAAACAGGAAGTGGCAAATGGCACAGTCAGTATTCAAGAAAATTTCAAGCTGGGAAATTATAGTCGATTTCGTAATACCGAACACTATTCTGATAAAGGTCATATACCAACTGATTCTAGCCAATAACAGATCAAGCACTGTCCAATGATATCCAAATTGGTTATAAACATTTAGACAACAGAAAACAATAGGCTGACCAAAATGGAATAATCCGTTACAACATATTTAATGATAAATATAATGGACTAAAGTCCTAATAAATATGGAAATGCATTTAGCAGCCAGTCTTATTGTGCACAATGTTTGTGGAGTGTCGTTTAGTAGGGGTGGGGTTCTTCCTATAGACTTTACAGAATTATGAGGAAGTTCCCCTGGTCCGCTTTCAAAATGTTTACTTCTGGACAATATGTTATATATGGCTACGAGCCCCCAGTCAGCAATGCCGACAGTTAAATTAAAAGAAATACAAAGATGAAATTTAAGCAACAATTTAATAAATGAAAATTTTAAAGATATTAAGCAATCAATGTCACTCTTGACCCAATGATCCCTAGATCATCATTTGATTTCAGTGTGAGGAATATTTTCCCTTCTTGAGTGTTACTCATTTAAATAAGTCTCCTTTCGTCTTTCTCTCCTTCCGATTCCTCTACTTCCGTTTCCTCTTCTATCCCTACTTCCGTTTCCTCTTCTATCTCTACTTCCGTTTCCTCTTCTACGGTATCTCTTGAGGTCACCCGAAATTCACGTGGTATCTCTCAAATTCACTCGGAATTCTTTCCACGTCATCCGAAATTCCCCCGGAATTCTCTCAACGTCACCCGAAATTCTCTCAACGTCACCCGAAATTCTCTCAACGTCACCCGAAATTCTCTCAACGTCACCCGAAAGCTTCCTGTTGAAAGGTATAATGCATTAGCATATGGTGATGAATATTACCTCACACTAAGTCACTGAATTGAACCATCAGTTTAAGGCGGGACATTTTTGGTCACGCATGCGCACACATCGAAATCCCATATACTTCCGCCGCTTACAAAATGGCGCCACAACACAATCTCACAAAGAATTCAAATATCTACATACTGAGCCCTATCAGTATATACATACAAATATTTCAAATATCATTGTATTATAATATTACTACTATTAGTAATATGACTATCTATATATTTATATATATGTCCTACACAAGCGTACCGAATCCACAATATTCACATTCAAATTGCAATAACGGAAATCCGTTAACTCAAAGGCAAAATATATCATTACGTAAACAAAGTGCTAGTCTACCATAATATACCTACACAAAGAATTATAATATTAATTCTTATAGCGGCTAGCAAACAATACAATTCTTCACGAATACAAATCGTCCTTTCAAAAGGGCGTAAACGTAATAATGCACGAAATAATATGCACACATATTACTAACAAAAGAGCAACATTTTACCTTCCAAAATAAGGTGTAATATAATAATATCATGAAGAAGATGCAACGAATTTACATCATAATCAATTGCAAGCAAAGGTACTAACGAACATCACGAAAGATGCAAAATATTAATATCTTAATTAACTATCCATGCTACAATACAAGTAAAATGAATATACATACGAGAATCCTTCCGTTCCGCAGACGTATCAAGCAGAAATCAAACAAAAATCACACTGACCTTTGAAGCTATCTTAAGATTTCCTTGATTTCCAAAATCTGAGTCTGCCACCAATTTTCGTCTGGCCGTACGGAGTTCTACTCTCTTCTCAATTCTTGTAGCAACTGACGAATTCTTACTAAGCATGAGTAATTATCGCAGATTCCAATCAAGGGCCCACCCTTAGCGAATTCTGATTGGATGACGATCGACTCTGGTCAGTTGTTCGACTGTCAATCATCCGAATGTCTGTCTGTGTGTCTATCAATTGTTACAGTCTTCTTATTAGGCGCTGTCCTGTCCTTTGATGTGGTTACGTCACCCGTCCGCGATGGACACAGTCTCCTCTCCCCTCGAGAGCAAACAAAGACCATCTTACGTAAGGGGATTAGCTAACTTAGAACAATTGGAAACAGCACAGCTGGGTCAGGCAGACCTACAATTTATACATGTACAAGGCCAGTCAGAATCACAAGTTATAATAACTTATACCTACATACAAGGGGTTGGGGTAAAATCGTCACATTTTTTGTATGATCCTTCTCTTCTCCTTCATAATCCTCCTTCTTTACCGCCTTCTCTTCGTCCTCCAGTTTCATAAAATAATGAGAAACATACATGTTTATCATCAATATGTAATATATTTTCAAAAAGCATTGATCTTTTGAAAGATATGTAAATCCAGTCTATGCTATGTTATTCAAATACACACATACGTGCACAACAAATGAAATTTATATAAAGATTTTAATATTGCCTCCATTGTTTTCATTATATTTATTTTATTTCCACTTGTCTGGTAACCTGTTCTGTTTTGCTGTTTCATAACAACTGTTCAAAATATAATTATGTAAACATGTAACGTATGTTTCTAAATGTGCTTTGATATATGATATTAACAATTGCTCACTTCCAAGTCAAATAAAATTTAGTGAGGGAAGATTTGATTGAAATGATATTGATGAATACATAATGTGTTGGCTATTTGAATGTAGAAAAATAAATTAATGAAACAAAGCATGATACGAACTAAGATGTCACCACCCCTTCCTTGCTTTCTCTAGAAAAATAATCATTTTTAACTGATATTAATCCGTCAACATTTCAGTGATGATCAAAAGCTTTTCTCAGTGTGATGTATATGTGTTTTATGTCGGTACAATATTCACCGGAGATTATTTACGATAGAATTAGCAAGTGCAAGTATTTGTTGTAGACAAATATATACTGTTAGGTCCACACATCTGATAGGAAATAAAGAGACACCAACTATTCGTTGCTTTCTGTACAAAATTTACTGTGAAATGATCCACATCATTTAAAATTTCAGTTTCAGTGATGACCACGAAGCCTCCTGGTATGTTTTCCTTATCCAGCCGTTTTGAGCCTTTATACATGGTACAACGGTTAAATAAAATTTTGTAAGAGCACAGTACATACTTTAATTTACAAATGAATATTGTCAGCAACCATACTCACAAAAAATTTACCATTCTAACAGGTCACCTAGACAGTAATAATTAATTTAGATTTAATGGTTTGAATATCTGTACACTATTTACCAGAGAAAGGTTTGAATCGCAGTTAGCTAGAGTAAGAATCTTCTCGTTTGCTATTGACAATTTTAATGTCAACAATACTTGGTCAATGCATGCAACCTCTTGCTAGTTTACGAAGACCGAATAAAGATTTGGAAGACAGACAAAGAGGATCGTGACTGTACTTCAGCTATTGACAATCAATTTCCAAGCAAGACATATTGAATATTTATTCTTGTTAGCATTCAGCTCGGATGAATAATGTCGCTTCTGTATATTACGAGCGATTGTGAGTAAGTTATCTATTGAAATTAAGATCAATCGGACCAGTATTCAATGTTCTCTCTCTCTGTTACTATAATATTTCGCGTACATAGTACATACGTGTTCGGAAATAATAGTACATCAATAATTGGAAGAGTGACCCATTAATTGAATGTTCTTAATTCGGTATTATTTAAATACTCTTTTCAAACTATGATCGAACTAATCAAATCGGAATTTTACAGACGTTATTATTGACATGGTCAGTGAAACCAAAATGAAAACCTTTAGACATTTTAAGCAATTATGTTCAGTCCTTGTAATACTGAAGGCTTATCATAGAAGACAAGAACACGCAAAACTTCAGACCATCGGGTGTCATAAAAATACAAATTATTTCGTCATTTCGAGTTGCTTGGCGTGACCAAATCAGTACTCTCAAGGTCATTCGATGACGGCCGAAACAAGATGGATACGGATGGATTCCTGAGTAATTGTATGAGTATATTTCAAATTAGTGTCACTAAGGGTACTTGATATTAACAATAATTTCCTTATTCCATGTGTTTGGCGCCGCCTGGAACAAGTTAGAAATTGCTATTTTGTCAAATCGTATCTCACAACCTATTCTCTTTGCTGATACACTCACCGACCGGAACACTTGCGCGTGTCGATGTGATGCTTTTCGATCATTAGTTTATTCTCCCATTCCATATTTGAGTTCCTCGTATTTGATTTATAATACCTCTACTTGTTTACAGTTGGCTTTGGCGGCTGCTTCTGTTCAGGCTTTCTTGTCGAAGCTGTCTTTTTCCGTTATGCTGATTGCTCGCCGTGATGTTTCCTCCAAGACTGCGGTGTTGATGCATTTCTAAATAATTTTGTTTGATTTCTCTCTCATGATTTTCATTTGGTTGTCACCTTGGTCTCAATTGTTTTGTAAGTTCTCCTCTCATCTACACATCCTCGCCTATCCCTCTGATGCGATGGATTCACTCTCAGCGCTGTAGATGGCACTCGAGTCGTGAACCAGTGTCCGAATTTTAGTCTGGAGAATAGAGGTGTTCTTTATCTGCATGGATGCACTCTAGTTTGAGGGTTCTGCTTCCGGCGCTCTAGTGTCATCGTGTAAGTTGCCTCAGACAAAGATCATATTCAGAGTCTACCAGGTAATCATTATTTCCATCTAAGGCATTATTGTTTCTTGTTATTATCTATTTCTTGGATCAAAAAAAAAAACACTTTTAAAATTAAACTTTATGACTTCACAAAGAACTCACTTTACATAAACGCATCCAAAATTTCATATAAGAATGACATTTTTTATCAATTAATATCCATTTATTAGAAAAAAACTAAACCAAAACAAGTAACAAATAATCAAATAGGAGAAAGTTCATGTGGCTCTTTATATCAGTCACACATATTGTTTACAGTCTGGTCAGCTACCACTTGTGTCCCACCGTAGATGTTTCTCATTACGTAAATCTGCTGTAATGTCCCTTGCGCAGGGAAAACTTATCTATAACAAATCAATGGCGGTTATTGTCTTCTTCCACGGATATGCAACGTACGCCATATGAATAGGCGCTTTTCCATCGGGAAGTTAACTTTTTGTCTCATTGTCTGCACGTCTACAATAGACCTCACTAGTTTGGAAGAAGTTAATACTGCAGGTGTATTCAAACCGACACATACAGAAGATTTCAGATTGTCGTAATACATATATAGGTTCAAACGACCTCAATCATTGACTTGAAACTGACGTTTCATTTCCTCTAATAGTGAGTAAAATAAGTCCGTAATAGAAACTAGTTATTCCTTAGCTGGAACGTCACACACAAAGTCTTTAAATTTCACCGTGTGGTGTAAGTTGTCGTGTTAAATTTTCTCGAAGTCGCTGAAATTTGGATGCCAAAATACTCCTTTATTTCTGCTGAATTTTTTTCCTTCTTGCACGCACTTTGTTGTGACGGTATGGTGGTGAAAGATATAAATAAAGTTTGTTCTTTCACTTTTTCATCTGCGTTGAATGATAAATCTTTCTCGTCGTTTGTCCTCGCAAAGAGGTGTCGTTCCTGGGATTCGTCCTTTTTATCGTGGGTGATATCATCATGTCTAGAAGCTAAAGTCTTTTAGTCAAGAAGTCACACAGTTGCACATAATTTTCCATGGCATTAGTATATAAACAACTTAGATGTGGTGTTCATTTGGTGTTGTGATCGTTCAGCACAGCATCGCACTTTAGTTTCTTGTTGGACTTGAGTCTTACGCTCGATACTAGGTGTGTGAAAGAATTCATCGTTCTCACTTGACAATGTTAGTCATAATGAACTATCGGTCTTGGACGGTGTTCCCTTTTATATGCTGCCCAATATGTACGTGCCTGTACGGTAAAGTGAAATGATTGGGAAGCCTCTCTCTCTTCTGGTACACAATTTGATAGATTTTTTCCAAATGTCGGTTGAGGATTTTGTATGTGCGTAAACAGACCATCTTTTGCGGTTCGTGGGTGGTCACTTTAATGGTTTCATCTTGTGTCGACTGCAATGCCTTTTTTAGGACGTTAAAGTTCACCACTCAACTAGTGCAATAATTGAGAGTCAATCCTTTCACTTTACATACGGTGTGCATTTCTCCTTTCAGGTCTCGGTATTCGTAACGGTAATTTTTAGGACCGCCACTTGCAAAACTGAGGATCTTCTCGTTTGGATGTTAATCTTTCCATTCTCTTAAACGGTCTCCTTCGATGTCAGGGTGACGTTGACCGAGGGGATTGATGTAGATGCAACTGTCCGTGTCAAATTACTGGACACGATCTCCTAACAGTTCTAACACTTCGTACAATTTTAAGCGAGCATGAGCTGTCACGTTAGCCACAATGATGACATTTCTAAATCTTTCGGCTTCTACAAAGTCTAGTTCTTCTTCGTTATTGACTAAGATGAAGACTTCACGAATGACGTCCACGTGTTTCATGAATTTGGTTTTGTCGTGAATTATCTGGAAGTAGCGGGAAGGTTCTGACAAATACTCAGTCTCGGCTCAGTCTCGGGTAAAGGCGGGCGTTGTTCCATTTTACCCCACAAGCAATTTAAAATCACTTTGGCAAACAATCGCCTTTCTTCGCTTTTCTATACGTGTTCTAAAGTAATGCCTTCCTGCTCCCAGTATTTCTCACTGAATTTATTTTGGTCTTCGGGACTGTGACACCAGGAAGGATGGCCGCTAGCTCCTTGTTTTAGTTTCAAAAAGGTATTCACGAAGTCTGCAAAAATACCTATCTGTGTCTCGTTACACTTGTGGTATTGTTGTGTATTGGGAAAGTGGTAAATTTCGAACACTTCTAACAGTTGATATACCAGTTCCAGAGCTTTAAACAATTCCACGCTAACCCACGTTCCTGTCAATGCGCGTTCTTCCTTGGTGTGCTGACAAACTTGGTCGTGCTTGCACATTTCGGCACAAGTACGACACAAAGGAAACATCAGTTTCCCTTGGCAATGTTGAGGTAAAAGTGGATGGTACAAGTCCGTGGCTGGCTAGACTCTGCACTTGGTCAGTCCTTCGTACTGGCGTATGTTGTCCATCAATTGGGGATGCTCTACGGGAAAGTGACAATATTTGCACACGTAAGGATACATCTAGAACACGTCCAAATATTTTATTTTTTCTCCCTTCTCCTCGTCCGCTTGGTACAGCAAACAGGTGGCGTTCGTTCGTCTTCCGTACAAACTATCCCGGGGGTTCAATGGCTTTACCAACTTGTAACTTTCTGTGATGCGTTTCAACTCATGATCGGTTTTCATACAGTGAGCGTACTCGTGTTGCTACATTCGCAAAACCTGGTATCCTTCCTGTTCTAACTTCAAACGACGCTGAGTATGTTGTCTCACACAAATCTTCCATCGTTTGTTGTAAAAACTGATTCTTGGAGTCACGTTGAGGGTAGCACACGGCACATCCGTGAAATAAACAACTGTTAAACTCGTACAAGATCTGAGGATTTTCTAAGTCCCAACTATCCACCGAATACGTTCCGATGGTGTTTTTTCCTCCTCCGTTGCAGGCGTGTTGGATCCATTTGTCTTTGTAGTCACAAAAGTAATGTAGCCAGCTTAGGGCTTTGACCGAGTATTGACGTTTGACAAAGTTCCTCGTTTGAGGACTGATGACAGCCGGGGTGTTTTCGGGCATGAATAGTTTTGTGCAATAACGAACACGCTTTGGCGATGGTGCAAGCTTCTTTCAAAGGATCGATCCCTCCGTGCTCCATGAGGAATTCTCCACATTTTCCACAACAAAGTCGTACAATGTCCAGGTCAAAACGACAATTTTAATATTTCTTAATGAAAGTCGAAGGTGTCCGAGGCGTGAGTCTGGTACGAATCGTACAAATCTATTCGTTGTTCGGTACGCATGGTATTGGGGTCGTAGTAGTGAGCATCAGGCAAATGGGGTAGAACGGCACTTTGATTGGCATCGGTATTGAAAAAGTAACGTTTGTCCTTTTTTGGCATTCCAAACCTTTTGGACATTCGATTGAAAGACATGGCCAAGTAACTCATCGAATCTTTAAACTTTACTTGTCCTACTTGCATAAAAATAATTTTGGCTCCGTTCAAAGTCACTTTAGGACGTTTGGTACTTTGATCTGTTTAGTATCTGAGCAGAAATTGCCCATCGTATCCCGATAAATTGTGAGCAATTACCGTAGCATGGACTCCACGTTTCGTCGATGGGGTTTAATATCCATTGTGCAAAACTGACCAAGGTGTTTCACCTTCGAAATATGTTTTCACGTTCTCCAGGAATCTTGCTACAGTGAGATCAATGATTAAAGATAGGCTTGTGGATGCACTTCTTGCACGCTCGGTGAGCCACGCATATATTAGGAATGTATATACCTGTCTCTTGCATGCATTCAAAATCAAAAACGATAAAATTCCCTTTCTTCCGGTCATCCTCTTGTTGGGTTTGGTAACTTTGGATGAATAATTCGTGTTCCATGTCCAAGATTTGACGACAAATGTGACATCGTTTCCTACCTCGACAAACGTGAAACGTGGCACCATTGGTACGTATGCCTTGTTCACAAGTAGGACACAATCTCAGGACTTGACAAACAGTTTTCTGCAGTAATCCTTGCATCTTCAAATTTTGTTGATAACAGGTAGGACTGACAAAATTGCGCTGACAAACAGGGCAAAGCACTCTTTCTTGTCCTTTGTACATACAGGGTTGAGAGGAAAAACATCCCTTACATTTCTATCAACAATGTTTGTGTTGTTCTCGATTGTTATAACCATAGTTAAATTTTTCACAGTAGTAACTGTATCCCAGGAATCTGTTGATACTGGCAATGGTATCAAAATGCTAATCGTGATGATAGACGTGTATGTACTTTCCGTGTTTGAAATCGTTGCCTTGAAACAAAAGAGGTCCACGCACTTTTTGAGGGTGCACTTTCAAAGTGTAATGTGGAGCCAAGACGTCTTAAAATTTTGGCATTTCTGGAATGCCGCAAGGGGTGGTTTTGGATATATGTGCTTGCTGTAACAAGAGCTCTGCTTTACTCCGTTGTTTGGCTCAATCCGATCGTTGAATAGTTTTCCAAGTTATTTTTCATTTTGCAGTCTCCTTCTTGCTGGAATACGTTCGACCCACGACGATGGCACGGGTTAAACACATCAGGTCTTTACGATTGTTAATTATTTTGGTGTTGCGAAGGTTGTCGGCAATGTGAAATGTATCGTTGGATTGTTGCACATGTTGAATCTTGTCAATGACTTTGGAAGGTGTCAATTCTGATGGACAGCAAAACTCGATCCGAAGAGGGGACTTTAAACCGTCGTGATGAATGGAAATCCAAATTCAAACAGAATGTCAAGTACAGGAAGTTTTGTATTTCTTACAGGCATACTGAGTGAATGGCTTAGTTGGACTCCTTGCCCGTCGACCTGTGGTGCCGGCATTCAGTTCCGAGAACGCTTCTGTAATTACCCTGGAACTACCAGTATCTCTAGAAACTGCCACGGTGAGACAGTAGAGCAGAAGCTGTGTCACTTAATGGATTGTCGAGGTAGGATGATGAACAGCTACTTCAGTTAATTAAATTTCCTTGATTCCATTCAACAGACTTAATCATGTCAACATATAAGGCAGTATAAAGGCATGAACAAATAATTAATAACCACGAATAAAAGGAATTTTAGTTGTATTCCAGAAATATTATGTTCTGAGATGTATGCATGGTAAGCATTTCTTCGTGTCAAAGTGAATAGCAGTTTATTGAAGTTCAGTTTTTATGCCAGATGACAAGGCAAATGTATATGTGCAGAATTTATTGAATTTGTATGTTTGTGCATATTTGAGTGCTTAAGTGTTTTTTGTTGTGTCGCGTTTAATGGACAATAGCAAAAAATGCAGCATTCATTAACCATCTTACCACGTAGGTATTAAATGCTAATCTGCATTTTTCATGAATGTTTTATATGTAAGTATGTATGCATGTATATCTGTGTGTGTATATGTATGTATGTATGTATGTATGTATGTATGTATGTATGTATGTATGTATGTATGTATGTATGTATGTATGTATTTATGTATGTATGTATGTGGAACGGATGTGGTGACATTGGGAAGAGTTCGGAAAATACCTGTCAGGAGTTCAAATGAGGTTGTATCTCGTTTAATGTAAAATATTTACGCATTGATTTACAAATTTACCACGTATGTAGCAACTACTAATTTGCATGTTTGATGAATTTTTAATATACCTTAGTGGATGGTATGTGGGGACATTGGGGAAAGTGGGGAGAGTGTTTGGCAGGAAGACAAGTGAGGTCCAGAAATTGTGACGGTCCATCCCCTCAGCATGGAGGGATGGAGTGCTATTCAGATGAAAATACAAGGGATGTAGAGACACGTACATGTGATGGTATGGGCAACTAAATCAAAATATAACATGGTAATTGGAAACTAAATCAGCATCATAATCAAACATGTTAATGGGCATCTAAATCATCATATTAATTAAACTTGGTAATGGGCAACTAAAACATCATATTAAAAAAACATGGTAGTGGGAAAATAAATTATCATAGTAAATAAACATGATAATAGGCAACTAAACCATCACATTAAATAAACAAGGTAATGGGCAACTAAAACATCATATTACATAAACATGGTAATGGGCAACTAAATCATCACATTAAATAAACATGATAATGGACAACTTAAACATCATATTACATAAACATGGTAATGGGCAATTAAATCATCATATTAATTATAAACGGTAATGGGAAACTAAAACCATCATATTAGTTAAACATGGTAATGGGAAACTAAATCATCAGATTAAATAAACATGGTAATGGGCAACTAAAACATCATATTAAATAAACATGGTAATGGGCAATTAAATCATTATATTAGTTATACATGGTAATGATCAACTACAAATGATTTGGTTCTATAACATAGCATGTGAAAATAAAGTACCGAAGAGTTATTTGCCACTGGCGTAGGCAAATTCGATTGCATTAATTTTTAAATGGTTTGTGCAAAAGAAAGCAGCAAATTATTTACAGATACTTTGGCAATTAAAGCCTCTGTTATTGTTTTTTTTTAAAAATTTGGTATGGTTAAATAAAGTCCCAGTTATATACATTTGGAAAGGTCAAGTAACGCCCCAGGTTATTTAAATTGTTTAAGGTCATGCAATGCTCAAGTTCATTTAAATTTAGATAATGCTCCAAGTTATTTAGAATTAGTAAGATCAAAAAATGTCAGATGTTATTTGAATTTTGTATGGTTAAATAATTCCCCAGGTTAATTAAATTTGGTAACGTCAATGATTTTGAAGTTTATTTACATTTGGTCAGATCAAAATATACCCCAGGTCAATTATATTTGGTATTCGGAAATAAGGTCTTATTTTAATTCAATTTGGTAAAGTCAAATAATGACCATGGTTATTTCAATTTGGTATGGTCAAAACATGTCACAGGTTTATCCGAGGTTATTTAAATTTGGAATGATGTCCGAGGTTATGTAAATTCGGTATGGGAAAATAATATCCTAGGATATTTAAAGATGGTATGTGGCAACAAAAAACCAAGAGTTATCCCAGGTTAAATAAATTTGGAATGGTCAATGATTTTCAATGTTATTTAAATTTGGTCAGGTCAAAATATACCCTAGGTCTTTTATATTTGGCATGCCCATGGTTATTTCAATTTGGCTTGGTCAAACAATGTTACAAGGTTTATCCCAGGTTATTTAAATTTGGAATGGGCAAATGATGTCCGAGGTTATGTAAATTCGGTATGGGAAAATAATATACCAGGATAATTAAAGTCGGTATGTGGCAAAAAAAACATCAGTTATCTGAATATTACTTTTAATTTGAGGTGTGCTGTTTTGATTCTTTAGAAGGAAATGCACACACACACACACACACACAAGTACAGGAATTAATAACCATGACAAGCTTATGAAAGATCATTTTGGTAAATTATTACAAACTTTATGTCCATGGAATTTGCATTACTTTTCATACCGTGCTAGGGGCTGGAAAGGCATTTTACAAAATCGCTCTATATATATTACAGCAATCACCACTCCTGCACCCAGAGTGTTGGGACCCCCGAAAATCTACGGTAATGCTTCCACGATGCCTGGTGGTAATGTTTCACTGCAGTGTTTGACCACTATAGCAGGTGTCAGTGGTACTATAAAGAGGTATCTGTTTACGACATATTCTGAGTTCTTAGTTCTATAGTTCAACCTTTGCTGTAAAATTATCTACACTTCGATCCAACCACTTTGTCAATAGGATTGAAACAATTTGAACGTGGTTCATCCCAAAAAATACGAAAATGAAAGTTTGCAAGTTGCCATTTAATTTTAGGGAGACCATGACGTAATTACTACTAGTACTGAAAATTATACGCAATACTTCTGTATGATGCATATCACCAATATGTATGATGCGCAGCGTATCTTACATAACCATGTAGTGTTCCAAGCAATTTGGACTCATATTTTGTGCTGTTCGTAATAACGTTATTGGAATTCATCAAATAAAGATTTACATTAGTAAAGTTATGGTTTACTTTCCAAACTTGATGCATGTAGTCATTTGCAAACATTAGTCAAATAACCCAATGATTGCTCATTTAGAAAAATGCACAAGTTACACAGAAATAAACTACACGTACATACAATATCTTCAGCGAAGCAGAAGACAATATGGCCTCATTCCACCGAAATATTTAAATTGACTTATAAATCCGATTATTTAATTATAGTATAGTATAGTATAGTATAGTATAGTATAGTATAGTATAGTATAGTATAGTATAGTATAGTATAGTATAGTATAGTATAGTATAGTATAGTATCGTATCGTATCGTATCGTATCGTATCGTATCGTATCTATCGTATCGTATAGTATCGCATCGCATCGCATCGTATAGTATAGTATAGTATAGTATAGTATAGTATAGTATAGTATAGTATAGTTTAGTATAGTATAGCATAGCATAGTATAGTATAGTATAGTATAGTATAGTATAGTATAGTATAGTATAGTATAGTATAGTATAGTATAGTATAGAATAGTATAGTATAGTATAGTATAGTATAGCATAGCATAGCATAGCATAGCATAGCATAGCATAGCATAGCATAGCATAGCATAGCTTAGCATAGCATAGCATAGCATAGCATAGCATAGCATAGCATAGCATAGTATAGTATAGTATAGTATAGTATAGTATAGTATAGTATAGTCTGGTCTAGTATAGTATACTATAGTATAGTATAGTATAGTATAGTATAGTATAGTATAGTATAGTATAGTATAGTATGGTATGGTATGGTATGGTATGGTATGGTATGGTATGGTATGGTATGGTATGGTATGGTATGGTATGGTATGGTATGGTATGGTATGGTATGGTATGGTATGGTATGGTATAGTATAGTATAGTATTTTATAGTATATAATAGTATTGTATAGTATAATATAGCATACATATTCATTTCTGTTATGTACTGCCTTTCCGTGTCGTGTTGTATCAAATTGTATGATAATGTATTATATTATGAAATATATTATATTATATTATATTATATTATATTATATTATATTATATTATATTATATTATATTATATTACATTACATTACATTACATTACATTACATTACATTACATTATATTATATTATATTATATTGTATTGTATTGTATTATATTATATTATATTTTATTATATTATATTATATTATATTATTCCAAATTATCCGCCACCTTGTCGAATGAAACTTTGCCACCTCACTCGGTCCAGCCAGAAGGCACTACACATTCAATAATCATGGGTGCCAATATACAAAACATTGGCAATTATACGTGCCTTATCACAGACAAGAAACTTTCCTCAAAGGCCAGTCAAGAAGTAACCATGAAAGAATGTAAGAACCTTTTTCAGATAGACATTCTCGTTGTTTTTGCGTCTTTCAAAGAATATATCATGTATATAAAGGATCCAAGAGATGTCGTATTCATTTTATTCAAATGAATACAACATGAATAAATGAACTACCTGAATTTTGTAGCAAAACAGTAAGTGTAAAAATTATTAAAGCGAATCTTACTACACCTTTTTAGCACGTTCTCCTAGGAAATCCGCAGTCTTCGTTTTTCATATATTCGTATGTATTTTATATTTATACGGCTTCCTCCATGCATTCGTACGTACTGTATATTTATATGGCGTTTTCCATGCATTATCACGCACTGCATAGCTATACGGCCTTTTACATGCAGAGTATTCGTAGGTACTATCTATTCTTCGGCCTTTTCCATATATTCGTATATACTGCATACTTATCCGTCCTTTTCCATGCATTCCTCAAAAGAAATTTCCATTACACATTTAATTGACGCTATCATTTGCTCATTCCCGACATTCCGCCATTATTAAAGTCAAATCGTAGAACATTCGCTACTCTGAAATCTATTAATTGTTCACACTGACTGTGCACACGAATTTATTTTCACAATACGCCGCTGTTCATTTTTTTAGCGAATAGATTCACCTAAATTTCTATAACGTTTATTTGGTAATTTTTTGGCAAATGGTTTGTTTATATCCTAACGTTTTTTATTAGTTATATAATTTAATTTGTATTGTCCCCTTTTTTATTTCGTGGTTTTCATCATTGTCATCATCATCATCATCATTATCATCATAATCATGAGTCTCTTGACCTAGTGATGTCGTAGAGGCACTGTGCTGCTGACCAGTTCCCTCTACTTGTCTCGATCATGTGCCAATGCATGTGTCTCCGCAAAACTAGTCCATTCTGTGATGTTGTCACTTCACTTTTTTCTTTGTCGACATCTCCTTCTGCCACCTTGGAAGCTGACCAACAGTACGGTTGTGGATAAACTGTCGGATCTAGTGACATGGCCATATAATTTTAGCTTTTTCTTTCTGACAGTGTTGAAGAGGTCTTTATAATGGCCTACTTTGTGCCAGATTGTGTAACGCACTTCTTCATGTGTGATGTGGTCCACGTAAGAGATGCCAAGGATAGTTATGTAGCATCTCATTTCAAGTGCATCGATTCTTCGTTGTAATTCTGATGTATGTAAGGGTCCAGGCCTAACACAAATACATACAAACTGAGATGACTAGTGTCCTTAATAGTCTGCCCTTAGTTTTCAGACTGATATTCTTGTCTCTCCAGATGGGTCTTAGCTTTGACATAGCTGCCGTTGTTTGAGCTGCACGAAATTTCTTCTCTTGATCACTCTTTGGTGATTATGGAACATAATAATTGACTTTGCCCACTGTTTCAAATTCCTATGCTCTGACTTAAATCTTTTTTGAGATTTGTTTGCTTCGATTTGTCATCAGGTTTGTCTTCTCGGCGCTTATCTCCATGTCAAATCAGGAAGATATTTCAACCAGGTTCTCCACTATGTTGGCAAGCTCATCTTAACTGATTTCCAGCCTATCAATGTCGTTGTCAAAGCGTAAGATGGTGATGTTAAGCCCTCCGAATTTGGCTCTCTTACAATGGTTGTCCAGAGCTTTACTCATGATGTGTTCTAAGTAAATGTTTGAATGCGTAGGTGATCGAAGAGAGCCTTGCCGTACTCAACTGTAGTCTTGAACCAGCCCCCCCAAAGAACCTTGAACAATTCATGCATTGGTAGCATTGGCATATAGCTGCTTGATGTTATTGGTCAACGTTTGACACATGGTGTAATTCCTCATTGTGACCCACAATGCCTCATGCCACATTCTGTCAAAAGTCTATTTGAAATATATGAACACGTGATAGATGTTTTGTTGATGTTGTGAGGACGTTTGACCCAGAACTCTAAGATTGAACGTTTGTTCTGTCGTCCTCCTTCCACTCCGGAACCCTGCCTGTTCTTCAGCGATTATTTCTTCTGCTTCTGGGTTCAGTCTGTTCAAGATGATATTCAGTATCACCTTACTAGCATGGATGATCTAACTGATAGTTCTGTAATTTTGGCGCAGCTGCAGATTACCTTTTTTGGTGGAGTATTATAATCCGTGACCGGGTACACTGTGCCGGCCATTAACCTGTCTGCCAGATGTTGTTGCAGATTTTTGTTAGTAATTATATCACTGATTCCCCATCACTCTTGATAAGTTCAGCTATGATGTTGTCTACTCCAGCTGCCTTCCCATTCTTTAGTACTTTTATTGCTGACTGCACCTCGTCTTTGAGAATAGGGAAATCATCATCATTTATGGATTTTGGACCTTCAAGCAACTCTGGCTCTCATGTGGACGACAGGTTGTAGAGTTCCTTACAATACTCAGTCCATCTTTCTGCAATGTCACCTGCTTCTGTGAGAAAGTTTCCATTTTTGTCTTAAACGGTAACCGACTCTAGGTCTTCTATCTGGTGAAGTCTTTCACAATTTCGAATGCCTTTTTGCTGTTATTCTTTTTCAGACTGCTCTCTATTTCTGTGCACTTTTGTCCAATCCAATCTTCTTCTGATTTCTGCAAGTTTTTTTCCCTGATAATCTTGGTTTTTTGTCAGTACTCAAATGCCTCTGTTGTGTGTCTGGTGTTTTTGAGGTCTCTGTAGCCATCACACATATTCAGAATCTGTTATGCAACCCTTTTTTTTCTTTCGACGATAGAGGACAACAATATCCTTGGCATATTTTGTCATGACTGTGTTTAAAGTGTATATCATCACTTTAACATCAAAATCAATCACAAGAAGTGAAGTAAATTTTCCTCCAATTGTGGCTTGGAATGATTTGCATATGTTAGTGTCGTCAGTTGTTCAAGGTTGAATTTAAACCTGAGTATCTTTGGTTTGTTCATGTTCTTGAGTCTCACTCAGAAGTTCATAATGACGAGGTCGTGATCATTCCCATCATTAGCACCTGGGAACGTTCTTGTTTTGGCTCTATTGATGCCAGATCAGTAACGGTTTTGAAGCAGTGTGTAGTCGATCCGGATATGATGGGCTCCGTTTGGTGCCTGCAACGTCCAGAATATTGAAACTTTATGCTGGCCTAGCATTATGACTAATACCAAGTTGTTGTAGTTTACAAACTCGAGCAGCCATTTTCCTCTTTCATTGTAAGAAGGTCCACAAAGACCATCCCAGTCTTTTAAAGCATCTTTGCCAACTTTGGCATTCCAGTCACCCTGGATGACGAGGATGTCTTTTTTCTACTTACCATGTTTATTATACCCTGCAGTTTGTTGTAAAACTCTATTTCTTCATCATGATTATCAGTGGTTGGTGCATATACTTGGATATTTGTGATGTTAAATAGAGATTCTTTCAGAGAAATGGAGATGTTTCTGCTAGATTTGGGGCAACATTCAAGCACAGATCCCTTGATGGCATTGTTTACAAGGAATCCAACTCCATGTATGGACATGTGCAACTCGCCGCTATAGTATAATATTATACTGTATGTCCATCTTCAGTTTAGATTTCTCTTAGTTATTTCTGTTTTACTTCAGAGAGTCCCAGAATGTGCCATGTGCACTGTACCATCTCATGTGACAACTCTTGGAGTCGTCCAGTTTGCGCCAGAGTTTTAATGTTCCAGGTGGCGATGGCAACGCTGTCTCTCGTTCTGATTCTATGCAAAGTACCAGTAGCACACTTTTCACCTCCGTCCTGGTGGACAATGGCAGGCGCGGTCCATGTTGACCCGGGCGACGATCAATCCGGTATGGCAATTTCAGATTTGTCCAGCATTATCATTGTGTCTTAGGCGCAAGTCGTCTGGCGGAGAACATCCTTCTCCAGAATGTCTTAGGGTCTCCGCTCCGGAGTTTCTTTTAGGATTTACTCTCTTAGCCTTTGACTAAACAAAGCCGACCTGCAAGGCAGCAGGATACTCGTGTATGGGCGGGTTAGTCCATTTCCCAAGCAGATAAAATATCTGCCACTGCCCATAGTGATGGGACTAAAACTAGTGTTAAAGCTACATTAAAAATCCAAATAACACACAGAGATTCAAACATTCCGTCTACAACAGGGCATACTAAACATAACAAAATGCAATCAAATAAACAAACAAAACCATATCAGCATTATAGAGAAAATGTATCGGTTACTAGGTACACATACTGTGGTGTTAAATATGTTCTACAAGGAATTTTGTCACATATGCATCAAACAATTTGTTACAGTGTTTTTGCTTTGGTCTTTATCAAAAACGCTAACTTTCTGTTCGTTCCAGGCAGCTGTTAATACCATTAACATGACATTTAAAGTGTTGGAATCTATATACACTGTTTATGAATGATACAAAGTTGCAACCCATATCAACAATATACAGTAAATGTCTTGGTTACGTGGTACACATACTGTGATATTTTGAGTGTCATTTCGTTGTTGTGTCTAGTAATGGTAACGTTGCTTCCTTTTCTGGGGTGGGGTGCTCGAAATTATTTAAATTAACACCGAAACAAAACACACTTTCTCGTGTTTGACAGAAATTGAATTAGTGATAGAGAGATGCAAAGTTCTGAGCCACCAGTCAGCGGTGCCGACAGTTAAATTAATAAATACACAAATTTAAATTTAAAATAACAACAATTTAATATAAATAAAACATTAATCTCTCCAATACAATTCAGCTAATATCATATCACTCAACCAAGTGACGGCTTAGTTCATCCTTTGAATTAGTGTGTGAAATCTTTCCTTGTGTCCTGAGTCCTATTCATCTCTATGTTTCGTCTCTTTCCCTTTCCCAGAACATCGAACCACAGCACTTATGAATTTCCTGGTCCCTAAACGCGTCTAAATAATACATACACGGACATTAGCAAAGCATATTCCTTTTGCTATATAACTCGCACTAACATTAATATCATCAGATAGGCCATTACCGCCGTTTGACGACGAATTCATGCCCATCGAAATACACATTCTTCCCGCTAAGTGTATATATTCTCAATATTTTTATATACAAAACAATATTATATAATTGGACGCCTTTCCGTATATTACACTTCCACAAATGTACACAGATATGTATATCCATGCTCTGATATATCCATACACATGATACTCCTACAGGTATACACAAAGTGACAAATTCCTTTATAAATGTTACACACCGCAACATTATACAAAGTTTATAATTCAATTCAGCATTATCAAATGTATAATATCAAATGATTACATGCACGAGGATACTTCGAAATGCCCCAATAACAAATTACAATATTAATTCTTCACATCACATTGCTCATATCACACAATAGGCATGTATATCAAACACCACGAATGAATCAAACTACGATGGTAATTTTACGTACTAAAATAAATAGACATATTACAATAATTAAAGTACTCTTAGGTATCATTTCACAACAATCAAGCAAATAATAACTAACCTGTTTCGTAGCTCCTTTTATTCGAGAAATAATAATTCCACCACTACAAATGATCTGGTTTTATTTGCATTCCACTACTAACGTTTTGGTTCTCAAAATCATATATTTAAAGTTCAGATTCTAATGTCTGGCACGCCTAACTCAATTCCGATTGGAGGTTGTTTCCAATTGATCCTCCCAACCGATTGTCAAAGATGTTTACGTTACAATTTGACGATCCCTTGTGCCAAAGTAGTCATCGCAACTTACCTGTAACCATTGTTACGTAACTGCCTTTGGCAAAACAAACCGCTCGTCTCTAGTTTATGGCTATGTCCATTAAATGGCTGGAGACCTCAGCCATTTTGACAGCGAGAAATTATAGCCTTGGAGTCTAACATTCCACCTGACACGTCGTTAAGATACAATAATATTCTACAAATATCCAAATCCTCCTCCCTTCTGTTTCTCATGATCAACTTATCAATATGCAAAGGTGATTGTAAAAAGCCACTAATTGCCTAGAACGTGTTGTTGTTCCTCCGTTGATTCGACGAGGACCTCTCTAGTCATCTGACGGTTGGATGGGCTGGTTCTGTTATGTTTGTCCGAAGGTAATTGATAAGGCCAAGCCTTGAACAAAATATTCGTGTTCATAAGAGACAGAGGATTTGTGGAATATTTCCAGGAGGGTTGATGGCAAGTTCTTTTCTGGAGTTCCTATTCGGCTATTCAGCTACTGTCCTGCTAGATTCAGATTTGCAAATCTTGGAGTCTTTGTGCACAGAGGAACGCCAAGTCACTCAGTCGCTTGCTGCTTTCTTCCATTAATTAGTGTTTATAATGACTGTTTTTAATACAGCTTTCCGATTGTCTTTGAAACGTTTCTTCCGACGTCCGTGGGATTGCTCACCTTGATGTAGCTTGCCATAGAAAGGTTTCATAGGCAGCCAGTGGTCTGGCATGTGTGCAACATGTCCCGCCCACCGTAGATGCCACTGCATCAGGATGGTGTGGATGCTGGGTATCCTATAGTCTGAAACCTTGTCATGTCACTTGCTGTTGAGGATTTTTATGAGACTTGTAGTTTGGAATGTGGTTCAGCTTCCTGACGTGGTGTTTGTATATCGTCCATACTTACATATGGGTTAAGTAGTGTGAAAAGCACAACTGCTGTATAGACCTTTAGTTTCGTCAAGATGATGATGCCTAATCTATTCCAGACGTGGGCATTCAATCTGCCTAAGGTTGTTCTGGCTCTTTCAATACGAAGGTTCACCTCGTCGTCAATAGTGACGCTCTGTGACAGTGTACTGCCAAGGTAGGTGAAGCGGTTCACTACGTTGAGTTTGTGGCCATTGACTAAAATGTTGAGCTCAACATATTGCTTTCGAGGTTCCGGCTGATGCAGTACCGTACCTGATTCTGACTACAACCTCTCCGTCTCTGAAAGCATTCGTCAGCATGGCGGATAACAATATACTGAGCAGTGTCGGGGACGGAACACGATACTGCTTGATGCCATTTGAGTACTGGCAATGGCTCAGATGTTTCTCGATTGCCCTATACTCATTCCTGCCTGCAATCGTTCAAATATTTCACCATATATATAAATTGTCTTGTGCATCCATACTTTGCCATTACCTTCAACAATCCTTCTCTGCTGACAGTATTAAAGGACCTTGTCAATTCGACGTCGACGTAGATAGAGAAAAGGTGGGTGTCTTGCTCTTGATATTGCTCATGTGGATGCCTTACAGAAAACACCATGTTCATAGTATCACGTATTTGTTCGGAATCCCCACTGGCGGTAGCCCCTGGTCAAGGTGTGTAGTGAGGCGGTAGGATTTTTGCAAGTGTTAATGCTGCGATTGACAGAAATTATATCTCCGGTGGTTGTCGCTGGCCTGACGGTTACCTTTGCGCATTTACTGGTTATTTTTATGAAAGCGTCTTTGATTTCCAGCTGGATCGTCTTTTGTTGCAACATCAGTAAAACAATTGGTGGAGCCTATCGTTCACGGCTGCGGCCTTGTCTTTTAGCTGGGATGGAGTCTGAACCAGGTGTTTTGCCACTGGCTAACAGAGGTATCACCTTATGTGTATCCAGCAAGTTCGTGTTATCATCGATTGCTTTGTTGATGGGTATTTATGGGAGATAAAAATGTAAAAATGTTCCGCCGATCGCTGAAGCACCCTGTGTTCATCGCCAATCCGACACCAATCTCAAGCAACTCTTCACTAGCTCGTCTCTGTCCATTAATGTGAGCACATTCCACGCGTCAATTGTGGGTGTAACAATCCTCATTTTCGTTTTTATTTTCACCGTTGTAGTAGGGTCTCAGGCAAGTATATTGCACTATTTAGAGCATGTGTTCTAGCCCCATCCTAACGCGAGCGAGGAGAGCATTGCATTCCTAAAGATGGCTGCTCCGTCGCGCATGGGTCTGACAGACAAACTGTCGCTCCATGTCAGTGGTGAACTACTGTAATGGCCTGAGCCACCTGTGTACAGGTTAGCGCCTACGGGTGCCAGTGTACTCACACCTGCGAATCTTCGCTTGCCTGCCATCACAAGACTTTAGTGGCTTCTGAAATGGGATGGATGGATGGCAGGAATGACTTGCATGGTGACTTTGTTTCAAGTGAGGAAGAGTTGCGCAGTTCGTCGACCTCACTCACGCGCCCAAATCCATTTGGGTCCAGCAGTACAACAACGTCGATACGGCATGATACAGAGTTGAGTGCAGAGTGTTTGACCAAGTCGTCGTACTTGACTTGTCCTGCTCTTAGCGCTCCACTGTGCTTTGATGGATATCACCTTTTGGCCTGTTGACCAGCTGGCGGTTCATCTGCACAGTCTGCCGAAGCCAGTCTTCACATGCTAGGTAGACAAACCTTAACTCACCGATGTTTATGACCCATCGGCTACCCTCAGCCTGGTTGAACCGGCCGGTCGTAACTGTTTTCCTGTATGTGGCCGATACACATGCAACATCTTCTTGTAGTCACTGGTGAGAGTTTATTGCCAAGTCGGGAACAAAGGTGGGTGAGCTAGACAGCCAGAGGTGTTACTTCCTCCCAGGACACCCCATACAAACCTGTAGTAAATATGAACTTGGTTTAAAAGGGCAAAGATATTAGATTTGTATGTAATATAAATACAATATATGTTCGTTATGTACGCTGTATTAATTATATACATGTTGTGCATCAATTATTTTATTATAATGATACACATTTCGTTGTATCAACGTTTCATTAAGCCTGGTTTCACTTTCATAAAAATGTATACATCTCCTTATATATCATTGATATAGCGTATATACAATACATAAATTATATATATATATATGTGTGTGTGTGTGTGTGTGTGTGTGTGTGTGTCATTGTATCAAAAAGATTTTAGCACACATCTATTTGGTCAATATCTTATGATTTTCCAGCGGCTGCGAATATAATTTCACTAACCGCAAAACCGACACATATATCGGATGGGGCAACCGTACAGATTCAGTGCAATGCTTTAGGTTACCCGGAGCCTATCATTCGTTGGGGATATAAAGATGTAAGTTAATAATAATAATAATAATAATAATAATAATAATAATAATAATAATAATAATAATACTAATAATAATAATAAATAATAATAATAATAATAATAATAATAATAATAATAATAATAATAATAATATTAATAATAATAATGATTAGTATTATTTCACTATATATAACTGCATGTTGAAGGCAAGAACATAAATACACGCATATACTGAAAGAAAAACTGTTCTTTAAGTAGGTAGGTAGTTAGAGCACGAGAAGGAAATATGTGGATATTACACACTGTTTGGAGGAACACTTTTTTAATGAAAATGAAAACAAACTCAAGAAATAAACCTTGATAATGTGAATATACAATATGAAGTCATTTTTCTCTTTCAGACATTCGGAAACCCCTACATTCCGCCTCCAGTCAAATATGCCGATGAAGGGAAGACTATTCTGATCGCTTCGTATCAGAGCATTTTATACGGCGGCACTTGGACATGTAATGCAGTCAATATGTTGGGAGCAGATTATAGGGACATTACGATATGATACAATACATTTTATACTTCACCGATGAAATTTTCGTATACATCTATGAGGTACATTACGCGCTTACCGTTCAAGAAAACATCAATTTGACCCCAGATGTCGCTGCAAACATTTCAGTATGTTTTAGAAATAATGACATAATTATCAGTATATTTTAGACACAATGATTAATTTGCAATTTTCGGATAAAGTATTCCTACCCACCATGCACTCTACCCCCTTGCATGTTGATAAGAAAAGAAATTGTACGTTATTGGCATAACGTTAACCATACAAATGTTTACTGCATTATTGGATGTATTCTATTGCATTATGCATTTTTTCATCTCTCTCTCTCTCTCTCTCTCTCTCTCTCTCTCTCTCTCTCTCTCTCTCTCTCTCTCTCTCTCTCTCTCTCTCTCTCTCTCTCTGTGACACACACATTTATGCTTACTTTAGTTGGTTGTAATCAAGAATATCTAGGCATATCAAAACGGATTGTAATTAGATGAGGTATGCTATAATAATTTTACACCACTGCCAACTGCTTTAACTCCAGCAGACCTTCTGGACCGGTTTACAAATATATTTCGGGTCAGCGTACAAACCAGTAGAAATTAGTTGGGATTCACAATGTCAATTGAATCATCGTCACACTACAGTTGCGAAATAGACATTCAGTGACAAGTGTTAGCAGCATTATGAACCTGTGTATATGGCTTTGTTGTTATTATATAGTTGAACGCCATTTTTATCACACGATAGGCTGCTAGTATTAATGGTGGCGGAAGAACCCGCAAAACCCCAAACATAACCACCGACCCATAAGAAGCTCCTGGCAAGCTTCTCACATACCCACAATGAATCTGAGACTCGAACCCACGCAGACAGAGCTGAGATGGTAGTGATCCGTAACTTAGAGCACATTAGACCACTCGGCCACTCGAGGCTCCCTCTATGGATTTAATACGGTCACTCATGACGAAGAACGCACCAAAATCACTTGAACTTGATCCGATACCAACATCACTCCTGCTTGAGTGCTTAGATCCAATATTGCCTTGAGCAACTGATCTTATTATTACCACTCTCTCATCCTTTGAATTCCTATCAATTTTCGAAACTGCCATTGTAAAGATTCTGCTGAAGAAATCAACATTCGACCACAATAATTAAAAACATACCGCCCAGTTTATAATATCCCGTACATATTAAAAAAATCTTAGAAGAGATTGTTCTATCCCAACTTGTATCTCATCTGAATTCAAACAGTCTTTTCAGTAAAGTACAGTCTACATGACGCCCTGCCACGGAACTGAAACTACTACTATGAAAGTAATTAATGCCATTCCATCTGCTACCTGGATAGCAAAAATAATACAATCCACACCCTTCCTGATTTGTCTGCAACATTTGACGCAATAGACAAAGATGTATTACTTCAGGGTCTCCAGCATGTATTTGGCATTCACAATAAGCCTTACCGTGGGTCAAGGCCTATAGGACACAAATTGTACCTGCAAATAAAATACACTCCAGCCAAGTTATTCTATGTTTTGGTGTTTCACAGGGCTCTGTTATTGGTCACGTTCTCTTCATTGTATAAACTCAGCCGATATCACGTGTCATAGATTATAATCCAGTGTCTCACCAATTGTACGCTGACGACTTCCAGATATACATATCTTGTCAACACACTGAAGTTGATGCAACCATCAAAGGAGTTTGGAGTGGCCTCTTCATTATGAGATCATGGGTGATATGCACCCATCTGCAGATGAATATTGATGAAACTGGGGCCATTCTGATCACAAGACAAAGACGTTCTCATTGACATCCTTTACCTCAACCAATAAATATCAACAACACCAATATTAAAGTCACACAGTCAGCAAGAAACCGATGTGATACTCTGGATAACATTGTCACGTTGCCCCACCATGTCATGAACATATGCACCAGTTCTATTTGCAGTGGCCAAGAGTGGTCGAGTGGTCTAACGCCCTATCCGTTACGGAGCACTGCCATCTCACCTCTGTCTACGTGGGTTAGAGTCTAATATTCGGGTAATGTAGTTATGTGCGAAAGCTTGCCAATTGCTATTCGTGGGTCGGTGGTTCTTTCCTGGGGTTTTCCCGGGTTCTACTTCCACCGACAATACTGGCTGCCATGTATAGCATATCGTCTGCTGAAAATGGCGTTAAACCCTAAAACAAACAAACTAACAAACCAGCTCCATTCGCAAATATCTTCCATTTCATGCCTATAAAACACTTATGTATCCATTAGTAATTTTTAGACTGGACTACTGTAACTACTGGTTTGTCTCAACATCTGCTCCAGAAACTTCAAAAACTTAAAAACACAGCTGCTCGGATTATCCTTAGAGTAAACGATCAGATCACACCTTCATACTTATCTGTCCTACAATGGGTATCAATTCCATCCCGAATAAACACAAATATTTTTTTCTCTCTGCGAAACGTTTTACTGAGGGACTTCAGTCCATTTGTACACACCAGCAGGATACTTACACTCATCTTCTGACAATCGTATACTCGTTATTCCCGCTATGAAAACGAAGTTGCATGAACAATGTGTTTTATAAACAAGGGCCCAGCAATGTGGAACGACCTGCCCATTTACATTAGACAAGAAAGGCACAGTGATACCTTTCAATAGTGCTCTTTAAACCTAACCTTTTCGATGGCAAGAACAAACGTTAAGACCTAATATTGTTTCCTACTTTAAAATTTTCAGCATTCCTTATGTTGTCTAATTTCATTGTGTTTCGTTTTTTGTAGTCAATACATCATAGTTGTTGTAATCCGCTTAGGGCTTACACAGATTAGGCGCTATACAAAGTATTCATTACTATTATTATTATTATTTTTAGTAGTAGTAGTAGTAGCATTTTGATAATGTAACAAGGTTTATATACCTGTGCAATCTCACTGCATTTCAAAAAGGAAAAGATAAAAACAGATGCATGAAGTTCTCCGCAAAAGATCCTTTGTGTCGTACAAACACCAACTGATAGACACGGGAAGGTGAGATAGCTAATAGAGAACATCAGTCCAGAGTGATTCGAAACATCAAAGTATACCTCATTATGATAATTAAAAGTCCAATGAATAAAACTGATCAATACAAAAGGAACAAGGAAAACGTATAGAATTATAACTGTAATTTCGCCACTTCCAGCTTTAATTAAATTGTTCATGCTCAAAACAAACATAACGTGTTGTTGACTAACGACATAACGTTATGATACTATGCTTAGTTTATATTGATAGAAATCCAATGATCTGAATATGAACCGTTGAAAGCATCCTCACTTCCTCAATACCGACCACAATCAGCTTCACGCGAGTAAAAGAATATATATATATATATATATATATATATATATATATATATATATATATATATATGCAAAATTATCGGTTTTGATCCGTATTTTGCCAACTCGGACAAGATTATTTAAGTTCAGGAAAGATATATATAAATATATGCATGCGTTTTTATGTGGACGTGTTATCATAATGAAGACATTATATGCGTGAATGCTACTGAGATTAGTAATTAATGTTTATTAACTAATTATCCAACAACTGTCCTAAAAAATAAATTTTCTTCAGAATGTAGATTACCAATTATTGCACAGTATTTTACAAAGATTTGAATTGTAATATTTTCACGGTCCGTGGCATTGTTGACTGTATCTCTTTCTCTAACAATGCCGTTTCAATTCCTTGAAGAACCATCTAATACGTCTGTGATTCCTTTCGGTGGAGGGTTTTGTGTTTTAAAAGGAGATTTATTGTGTATAGCTCTTTGAGATCAAATAATACTCTTCAAATTTTTGTACACCATAACAATTCTTGCGTTTAAATCGTTGTGTTGACTCTCTAGCCCTGTAAGATAGTGAACATTTATTGTATTTCATGCCCATGCATCAGCAAAATTGGAAAATAACTAAATAAGAACCTCAATCCTTAAAACGAAATCCGATTGATGGAGTATATGGTTAGAATACCAGCTGATAAGTTACTAGACTTTAATATATGAGCCGAAATGAACAAATATTCAAAATCAACTAATAAATATCCGATACAAGTTTGTATTGCCTGCATGCAGAAGATTCAACCGAAGGACAACTATATTTTATAGGTTAAACATTTAAGAAAATGTATGCAGAAGAACTTATAGGTTACTGAATTGGAATTTTAAAAAAAATATGAAAGAGTTTTTCCTGAGTAATACTTAATAACGTTCCTTTCTATTTTCTCTATTTTTATTCCTATCTAAGGATTATAAAAAAGGAATTCACTAAAAGAACAAAGAAACAAAGTAATGGAACTTATGCTATATTTTTAGAAACAACACAACCGTATATTCATGAATATACATTAGGACTTTTTATTAGCACATAGCATCCACCCAGCAATCATAAACTTCCTCCCCATGCGAATATTACTTTAAAACATCATCGTTTTGATGTATTTAAAAGTGAACTTTATATTCCAATTTTGAGTGAATGCGCATTGAAAAGCATTTTCCAGTTGGTCTGGAATGGATGGACGTTTTGTCATTTTGTTCCAAAATAATTTGTGCTTCTCAGACTTTGATAGGATGAATGTTATGGTTCACTTTAATATAGTAAAATGACTTATTTCAGTAGGATATGTCGTCAAAATTAGGGTAAAATTTTGGACTGCATCAGGTTTTCTATAAATGGATCATATCATTCAGATGTGCAGAACTAAGAAAAAACATTTTGAAGAAATTTAAAATTTATAATGGTAAGTATGTGTACTACTATTCTTGTCACTAATAATAAAAGACATATGTTTATTCCCTGTTAGTTTTAAACTTGCTGATGGAGGGACACCATCTATGACCTGCATCATACATTGTTTGTCATCAATCGCTTAAATCAAACAGCTGAACAAGAATTATTGCAAATCAGCTGTTGTATGACAGTACACTTAGCCAGCGGAATTAACACATTTTCGTTATCTGGGCTTATTGCCCCTGATTCAGTTAGTTTCCAAGTACTGATATTCTCACGTAGGATGTTAACATTGAGAATAACACGTTTATACGTTTGCGTGTTTAAAACTTTTATACGTGACTCAGTACACTCTACCTCCACGTTGAAGTTAACATATCAACTTCCAAATGAATGACAGAGATTGTTTAGTTCATTCGCAAACAAATCTAATGGACCAAAAGCGAACGATCTACTACTAAGTGTACAATATGTGTTTGCAAAGTAGTTATATACCATACCTACGACCAGCAATGTATTGCACTATTCCGACAAAGATAATACATAATTATACAGGAAATAATGCAATGTTTTCCATCCTGTTCTGAATAATCCTGATGTGACAGTATATCTAATAAGTTTTATAGCTTTTGTCCTTCAATTATTGTTATGTCACCCTGACTAAAAGTGCCAAGTGTTAAGTAACGTGCTACTCATGTTGCAGTTCTTAATTACATCTGGATAGCAACGGTTACAGATATTACGATCTATACAAACGCACAAATCACACTCTCGAGTCGCACACATGGCCTCAAACGATCCACAAACGAAAGGCAACTGATTGTTCTAGAATTAGTCTTGGGTGAAATAGGTTTCAACTCCACCAGTGAGATCCTTAGGGATTTATGATCTGCCTGTCCCAAGTCAGGGTAAAGGAGGAGGGTTGGGCGTGGGGTTAGCACCCCCACCCCGTAAAAAGAACGACGCTACAGAAACGTCAACAACAGAAGAAACAGAAAACTTTATCCTGGGAGAGGAAGGGTCTTCATCACGAAGAAGCATGACGCTGGGTGGTGAAAGCTGAAAGGATGCCACAAAGCCGACTACCCTTTTGTCTACCAGGAGAATCAACATCGGCACATGGAATGTTAGGACCATGTATGAGCCAGGAAAGACATCGCAGGTAGCAGCCGAGATGAGGAACAGCAACCTGGCCGTGTTAGGCATCAGCGAGACACGGTGGACCCAAGCTGGACAATCACGACTGATGACAGGAGAGCTGTTGCTGTACTCCGGGCATGAAGAGAGCGACGCACCCCACACGCAGGGAGTAGGCTTCATGCTGTCCAAGCAGGCACAGAGGGCACTGATTGGATGGGAGGCACACGGCCCCAGGATCATCACGGCATCCTTCCGAACTAAGAAGAGGAAGATCAAGATGAACGTCGTCCAGTGCTATGCCCCAACGAACGACAGTGAAGAGGAGGACAAAGACCAGTTTTACAGCAGACTGCAGAAGATCCTCGAGACCTATCTGGACAAGGACGTCACCATCCTCATGGGAGATATCAACGCCAAGATTGGGTCTGACAACACTGGATACGAACCAGTCATGGGCACCCACGCCCTGGGAGAGATGAATGAGAATGGAGAGAGATTTGCAGACCTGTGTGCACTCAACAGCCTGGTCATTGGAGGCAGCATCTTTCCTCACAAGCGGATCCACAAGAATACATGGGTATCGCCAGACAGCGCGACAGAGAACCAGATCGACCACGTTTGCATTAGCAAGAAGTTCAGAAGATCCCTGCAGGACGTTAGAGTGAGAAGAGGAGCAAACGTGGCGTCCGACCATCACCTGGTGGTGGCCAAACTGAAGCTGAAACTGAAGAGATACCAGATGGAAGCGTCAGACAGAAGAGTCAAGTACAACGTCAGCCTTCTGAAAGACCCCAAGATAAGACAAGAGTTTGGTCTGACGCTGAAGAACAAGTTTGAAGTGCTTCAGGAACTTTTTCAAGAAGAAGAAGACAGTGTACCAAACAGCTGGCAGATAGTGAAAGAAACACTAAGAGCATCATGCCAAGAAGTTGTGGGGCCAAAGAAACACCAGCAGAAAGAGTGGATCACAGCAGAGACCTTGACCAAGATCGAAGACAGGAAGAGGAAGAAGGCAGTAGTCTACAACAGTAGAACCAGAATAGCGAAAGCCAAGGCTCAAGAAGCTTATGCAGAATCCCACAGAGTAGTGAAGAGAAACATCAAGAAGGACAAGAAAGAATACATAGATGGACTGGCAGCTGAGGCGGAGCAGGCAGCGTACAGCGGTAACATGAAACAGCTGTACGACATCACCAGACGACTCTCCGGGAATTTCAGCAAACCAGAAAGACCTGTCAAGGACAAGCAGGGGAATACCATCAACAGTTTAGACCAGCAGATGAACAGATGGGCAGAGCATTTTGAGGATCTCCTGAACAGGCCAGCATCCGCGAACCCCCCAGACATCGAAGCAGCTAACGTGGATCTCCCGATCAATTGCGAGAAACCGACCAGAGACGAGATCAGGAAGGCCATCACCCTGATAAAGAACGGGAAGGCGGCTGGACCCGAGACAACCCAGCAGAGGCGCTAAAGGCAGACCTGGATGCGTCAGTGGAGATGCTGTACCCACTCTTTGAGAGGATTTGGGAGGAAGAAGACGTACCGGCAGACTGGAAAGAAGGTTACCTGATCAAGCTTCCCAAGAAAGGCGACCTCAGCAGCTGTAACAACTACAGGGGCATCACACTCCTATCTGTGCCAGGGAAGGTCTTCAACCGAGTCCTCTTGGAAAGGATGAAGGCAACCGTGGACGCACAGCTGCGAGATGAGCAAGCAGGCTTCCGGCAGAACAGATCCTGCACGGACCAGATTGCGACGCTCCGCATCATAGTCGAACAGTCCCTAGAGTGGAACTCCCCGTTGTACATCAACTTCATCGACTATGAGAAGGCGTTCGACAGCGTGGATCGAGAAACCCTCTGGAAACTCCTTCGGCACAACGGCATCCCAGCCAAGATGGTCAACCTAATCAGGAACTCCTACGGCGGCATGTCCTGCAGAGTTATCCATGGAGGGCAGCTCACAGACAGCTTCCAGGTGCGAACTGGAGTCCGACAAGGATGCTTGTTATCACCGTTTCTCTTCCTCCTTGCCATCGACTGGATTATGAAGACGTCCACCAGCGAGCGCAGGAACGGAATTCAGTGGACTTTGTGGAGCCAGCTAGACGACTTGGATTTTGCCGACGACCTTGCACTCCTTTCACACAGCAAACAGCAGATGCAAGAAAAGACAAACGTTGTGGCAGCCATGTCTTCACAAGTTGGCCTCAACATCCACGAGGACAAGACCAAGATCCTGAAGATCAACTCCACAAGTACTGAACTAGTCACCCTGAATGGAAGTCCCCTGGAAGAAGTGCAGTCCTTCACCTACCTGGGTAGCATAATTGACCAGCAGGGCGGTACAGACGCAGACGTCAAGACAAGGATCGGCAAAGCAAGAGCCGCCTTCATCCAACTCAAGAATATCTGGACCTCCAAGGAGCTGTCCGTGACCACCAAAATCCGACTGTTCAACTCCAACGTGAAGTCAATCTTACTGTATGGAGCAGAGACCTGGAGGACGACCAAGACCACCATCAGGAAAGTCCAGACTTTCATCAACAGCTGCCTCAGAAGGATTCTCCGGATCCGCTGGCCTGACACCATCAGCAATGCCAATCTTTGGGAAAGGACCTTCCAACTTCCTGCTGAAGAAGAAATCAGGAAGATGAGGTGGGGCTGGATAGGGCACACCCTACGAAAACCACCAACCAGTATCACCAGGCAGGCGCTGAGGTGGAACCCACAAGGCAAGCGGAAGAGAGGCCGTCCAAGAAACACCTGGCGACGCAACCTCCAGGCGGACACCACCAAGATGGGCTACACCTGGAACCAGCTAGAGAAAATGGCCCGGGACAGAGGACTCTGGAGATCTGTAGTTGGCGGCCCATACCCTGATAGGAGTGACGGGCAGTGAATGAATGAATGAATGAAATAGGTTTCATTTAGTTTGTTGCTTTAACACAACCAACACAGAAGTCGGTATGAGATCTAAAACAGTACTAATGGCGATCCACATTTAACGATATTCTATTCTATTCTATTATATTATATTATATTATATTATATTATATATTAAGACATTCTTGAGTATATTCCATTTATTGTTTTGTCCAATGTATATCATACACGTAGCAATAGCTCTGCAACTGTTTCTAGTTTTCTGAACCAGCTATAGACACTATCGGATACACAAAGGTTAGTAAGCAGCAAGCCTTCGTTATTCAGTCCATGCGACGCACAAACAGAAGTGTAACAATTTAATACTCACACGATCATACAACTAGGATATAATACGAAATGGGGTGATGTTATCAAAAAAAGACGCCAAACGTTGTTGTTTAATTGGTGGAGCTGAAAAGCACATTGTTACTAGAGAAAAACCAAAGAATTGTTTGCAAAAATATACCATAAGAAACGGTGTTACTGAATCTGGCATGCACTTTCTCAAGGAGCAACACTGTTTGAACCAAAAAGTGCACTCTTTGCTTTCAATGACCTTGCTGAGTTTCATCAAAATAGGTAAGACATTGTTCATGAGTCAAACATACGATTTGACAATGTTCGTATGGGAAACATTTAAAGAGATAAGGCCGACACAATTTCTGAATCATTCCAAAGAACAATTGAATACAAGTTTCATCGACATTGGAAGATACAACACACGTCTTACACTAAGGGCTACACGTCTTCTACAGATGTCATCAGGGAAATAGTCATATCAGACCAAACGTATGTCATTCACATAAATTGTATTATATCGTCTGCTTCAGGTAAGATCGAATTTTACAATCTGGTTAAACTGAAAATGTGTATTGGTGAATATCACTCACAAGAGCAGTGAATAAACATCAATATCATATGATTTCTGCAAACCAGTAACAATACATGAATAGAACTAGCTAAGCTCGTCCAAACGATATACACTTATGAGGCAAGAATGCAATATTATCTAAACATGGTCAAACAATAGTGCTGATAGTTCAAATGACATCCTTGTTGTTAACATTCAGGTTTATAAACATCCCATATTGCTTAGCTAACAGGTATTATAATACGAAATGACTGGTTATATTGCATACAATTACATTTCGTATACATGTAAATAAATTTGAAGCTCGGTACAACTTTATATAACACTTTTGAAATGCCTAAGCAAAAGGATTGATAATACAATCTTGTTTACGTCATCTTGCATTAAGCTATGTCACTTGATAATATATCACACAATATACACCAACTAACGCTTACAAATACAGATTATGCACACATTCGTGGTTAGATAAGTAAAAGACGATCATTGAGAAGTATGTATATGTTTCCTTGTTTTACACAAATTCGCATGTGACGGTTTAAGCTCCAATAGCAACTGAATTTGGGCAAGTCTTTTCTCCGCAAATAGTGACGTCATTGTTCCTATTTGGTTACTCTCGGATACTTGCGTCAATTAAGGTAAGGTTAAGAGTTATATCCCTTTGCCACCTATAAAATCTACCTTCTACGTACATTTATGTATTTATGAATCCGCCGTTTCGCTGAAAATGGACTTGTCCATGAACTGGAAATTGTTCTCGAGGACGGCCATGGTAGTAATGAAAACTTCCGTTAAATATCAGGCGCGCAGAAGATAAAGGTGTTATGGACACCCTGGTCGTGATCAATTGAATATTTGCCAAATGGTACATCAATTGTTGTCAGCAGAAATCAGAGCGATAGACCTTGCTCTGAAATATATGGAGATAAGCGTATTTTAAACAACATTATCTTATCTGACGACCTATTAGTGCTTTAGTCACTACACAAATGGAAACTGACTAACCCATTATTTATCAATCACATCGTGTCAAATACTGACCTGAGTACCTCCCACAATATAATATAGTGTTGGTTACTTAGCCATAATGGTATTAAAGGTAATGGAAAGTCAGATTGCGCTGCTACAAAAACTCTATCTCAAAAAAAATCTGATTATAAAATACCATATGCAGACATTGCATATAATGACTTTGATTTAAGTGGGGAGGATGATGATGGAGATTAAAACGTATTTAAACCAGAAAAAGTAGTCATGGTGCAATGATGCAGTTAATACCAAACTTCACCCCAGGAAACCAACCGCAAGGAATGAATTCCTTGCTACAGTCGCATCCGTAGGGAAAGGTAGTCATTGCAAGAATTCGAATTGGTCATACGTATATAACCAACTCTCACATATTAAAAGGTGACGATCCACCATAGTGCGTTTCTTGCAATACACCATTCACTGTCAAGCACTTTATGACAGTGTTTTTTGACCTACGCGTGGTAAGTATTATAATGCTCACGACAAAAAGGAACTTTGGATACAATAAACATAACTTGCATCATAGATTTCCTGAAGTAAGTAAACCTTTATTCTAAACTATAACTTGGATGCCATTACGTAGAGCATTTTATGTAATGTAATACCGTCCCTTATTTTAAACATCTTTTCATCTGTCTTCATCTGACATACACCATTTACATGCCCCGTTGATGGGGAAGATTTATATTTCACTGTTATAATGTTATCGTCTTACTTTCAAATATTTGTATTCGTTTATATCGCCGCTAAAAAACAAACAATCAATAAATCATTCCATCATATGTTATGCTTTTGGCGATGACCTACCTTAAAATAAGACGAACTGCAAAGCTGTTTTATTTTATCCGTGATTATTTCCCTCTCTGCTAAACGAATAAATTATTCTGCATATCGCCCTTTTACTCATGACGAAATAATCAGTGCTGAGTTGTGACTTTTCTTTATCCGACTAATTGTGGGAGTCCGTTAAATTAACTTGGACATAGGATCTTATATGTATTTGCTTTGTCTAATATCATCGCTTTTGAGATGAAACAGTGCGTCATGGCACACGAATATGCATGAATGTTCCATTGGACCTGTATACTAACAGAAAAAATATATAATGGATATTATTAGTAACATATGGGGTTATGCATTATTTTCCTCCCTCCCATCATTTGAACCAAAGTTTAGAAATATAGGTTTGCCATATGAACATGTTTCATTTAAAAAACTCAAATGGTCCATTTACTATCGAATTCTGTCTTTCGTTTTGTTTGCTCGTTCGTTATTGTGAATCCAGCTACTTATACAGCCTCAATGTCGCCTTTTTCAAATATTTCAGCATACCTCCAATCTAACCAAAGTTTGTAACGATAGAAATAATTTGATAGAAGCTGTGTGAGACGAATCTTTCTTTGAAAAAATAAAGGGTTATTATATTTAAATGACGTTTACATATTCCGTTTTGAATTACGTTACTTGAAATGAACCATTCACTGTTAAGCACTGTATGACTGAGTGTTTAGACCGGCAACCTACGCGTGATAAGTATTATACTGTGCATGACATGAAGAAACATTGTGAAACTATACATATCATTATCAGATTTCTTGAAGGAAGTAAACCTTTATTTTAAACTATAACTTGTATTCCATCATCTTGAGCATTTATATGTAATATAAGTCCCATAATTTATTTTCAACATTTTTTCATCTGTCTTCATTAACATACACCATTTACATCTACCGTTGATCGGAGAGCTTGATATTATATTTTTACCGTCTTACCGTTTAACTTTGAACTATTTGTTTAAACATTTTACCATTTTTAAACGTTATACATATAACCTATTGTATGGCGCCAAATAGATTAAAGATAGTGGCGCACCGATAAGAAACAATAAATCAATCAATCAGTCATATCCTATCCATTCACGTTCTCCTGACACTTGAAAAATAACCTCTTAATGATATACGAGGAACCAAAACGTGCCACTGTTATAAACCTTTAGTATGACTCTGTTGCGATTCGAACCCGGCGACCTTCCGCATCTGAGGCGGATGCTCATAACAACCGTACTTGTGATCGATTAAGGTCAGTTAACCCACATACGTCACTGATCAACGTCAGATTAATTTGTAGACATTTGAGAAATAGCCCGGATTTTCAGTTGGATGCAGAAATTACAATGTTCATAAGGTGATCAAACGGAAATATTACATATAAATCAAAGCAGTTTTGGACCAATATATTTTAATATTCAGCATTATATAAATGATGGGGCATACGAACGTTTGCAGGTAACGGCCGCAATGGGTCTTTTATGTGATTCAGCAAACTCTGGTCTTTGTAGCTAGGACAAACGAAGGCTAGCCGAGAGCATAGGAAATGCACGCTTTCAATGTAATATGGTCGTTGCTCAGAAAGATCATTAGTAACGCACACTGCCAGCAGACTCCATCATCAATCGTTTACAACGTGATTATGTGATCGCAAAGACGAAACTAGCATTAAATATAACACATTGCAGTCAGGCAAATACGAGTGCGCAGCGGGTAGATAAATGAGTAATTATAATGGATTACCGTATTTCTATAACCAAGAAGATGTAAGAACCGCTGGCATTAAACCCAAGAATGTAATTATGAAATTATTAAGCACATTTTCTGATAACTGAATAAGGTACAAACTGATACGAAATCGACATTTTAATGTATATATGGCTGCGTTTTTTTAACGTATTGTTTGTTATGCAAATAGTTATGATCATTGTACCAGTATGCCAATGACCATCATTGATAGAACTAATGATTTTACGTTTTATAAAGATATTTAAATTAATCTCTGACGCTAAAGTGTATGTTTGCCGCTCAAAACTAAGACTAATTGATAATGTTATTTTGTAAAGCTTTTTCGTTCCTACTTGGAAAGAAGGCGATAATCATGAAACTAAAGAATACACATTCTGAATGTTGAGTTACTTTTTATAAAGCTTCCAAAGTCAGAATATTTCGCCGTTTATGGAAATCTATTTACTTCATGTCTTCAGTTTGAACACAACATTGAATAAAGATCAATTGGGTTAAGACGTTGAAAATATCCACAGATGTACAAGATTCACGATAGATATGTTCGAAAATCGGTTCTGGTTGCAAAGTGACGAGTTGGCAATGCGAAAAGTATAAATCGTGCACCCCATCTAATCTCGAACGCAACAATGCACATTGCACGTAGTAAATTACAGATTTGCTGCCAGCAATAAAAACAAGGGAGGAAAAATAAGAAAGATCTAATCTAGAAGACGAACATAAGAATGGCCATATACCAAACCTTTGGACTAGTTTTTAGACAAATTCACGAACATTGCAGGAACTATAAATGTCCTAAAGGTTCACAATGGGGACATCATAAAAGACTGGCTCTTGCTAGTTACCTATTCAATTCAAAACCGATTTGCAAAGTAGTGGATGACCCAGTAGTACTAAAAGATTAGGTCACATTAAGTCACGAAACACACGGGAACGTGCTATATTAAAGCTAGAAACAGACTCGCAATAAACTTGATAAGCTAAAGAGTGATTTATGTCTGTCACACAGTGATCTAATATTTAAAGCAGTTTCCGATTAATCAAACATTTATACAACGAGTAATATATCATTGACATAGCGTACATGCAGTACATATAATTTAAGTATTATATCAGATACAAATACATATATTTGCCAGTTCATCGGTGTTAGATTCACGAGAGGCAACCATGTATTTACTGGATGAATGAACTCACATCTTTGTTGAGTGTGTCTGCTAAAATAATGTAGTTGTATCATTTTGGGCCTATTCGCAATCAACTTTTCATATTGATAAGTTGTTTGTTTTTTTTTTCTTCATTTTTAGTTTCTATTTGTATTCATATTGATTAAATTGAGATACGTTACACTTATAATTGGTACATGAAAAATGGTTTCTATCGAAGAAATAGGTCTACATACACAGATTCTTCAACACTGAACGATCATCAATGCATTGACGTACAGGCGCAATGAACGTTGCGTGGAATATGATCTAAGTGAAACGAACAAGAGGTAACTAAAATGCTTTAATATATTTAAACATGATCTAAGTCATTATTCTGGTTTAATTAAACATTACTACTAACTATACATTTCTTCCGCTATCTCTCTCTCTCTCTCTCTCTCTTTCTTTCTCTCTCTCCCTCTCTCTCTCTCTCTCTCTCTCTCTCTCTCTCTCTCTCTCTCTTATCCGTTTGTCGCTTGACTTAGTCATTGTTAAAGAGACATTGTAGTATTGCACAAGCAACAATAATCTTTTATTGTTTGTTCATGGATTTTCACCATATCTTGATACGATGGTCAATAGATGGAAAGAAAGTTGTGTTTTTTGGATATTTTCATATTTATGTAATCGTAGTTGAGTTTCAGATGCTCATAATAGGTTTACAAAATAACAACATCAACAAAGTCTAAAATACGTTACATATGTGTACCCCGTAACCATGACATTTACATTAATATATCGACCGGCAATTGCAACTTCGTACTATTGATTTTATAAACACTTTAGAGAGGTCGCAAGGGAAGTGTAAAAATATCGTTATGAAAAATGATAGTGTATGCTACTTGGTGCAATTTCAGTTTCAATGTTTGTAGCAAGCCTAATGCATTTTTCTCTAACACTCCAAAATCATGCATATGTTGTACATTGTGCATAAGGGGAGAGGGGGTAACTGAATAAGAAAGGATTGCGGTTAAATTGTGTACCATATAAATTTCATTTTGAAAACGAGGATTCTTATTACAATTTATATCGTCATTTTCATGTCTGTAACGTTTAATGAGTGTAAGTTCATCACTGATCTATATAAATAGCCGCAACAGCACACAGTTCCAAGGATGTTAATAGATGCGCATTATTGCGCCATGGTGCGGATCACAATTTGATATACCAATACTACTGATATACCAAATTGCTTTATACCAACACTTTACATAAAACATGTAATTTTCTTATATAGAATTGACCTTGCTATGCAATATATCGAAAACAAACAGCATTATCTCCTCTGACTCACTATTAGTTCTTCAGTAACTACACAACAGAAAACTTTAGAAAACATTGTTAATCAATCTCCTCAACAAAAGTGCTGAGATGAGTAGCGAGAACAGTCTCAGTCTGAAATACATTATATCGATTTTAAAACTGTTATCAAATGGTCTTTGGGCTAGAAGTAGCAGGCATTGTAGAATGATGCAGAGAATAAGAAACTTCACGCCATCAAGCCAATCCCAGGAAAATGGACTCCATCCTACAAAACCATCCAAAGGGATGAATTAGTCATTGGAAGAATTCCAATTGGTCATGCTCATATAACCCACTCCCACAGACTAAAAGGCGAAGATCCACCATAGTGAGTTTCTTGCAATCAACCATTACCGCTACCATCTTACCGTTTTACTTCCAACTATTTTTTTTTTTTATATTGCTGGTCGATATTAAACTTTTAAAATTTTTAGACATTTATCCATATAACCTATTGTATGCTGCTAAATAGACTAACAGTGCGGGTGCGCAGTTAAAATAAATTCAATCAATGATCATCGCCACTGTCCGTATCCTTGCAAGTATCGTTTTGTTTATTGTTTAGTAATCCATTTATCACAACCCATCACAGTACGTGCATTACCACAGGCTTGCATTGGAGCTTAACATATTCAAATTGGCTGTAAGGTCATGGTAACGCAGCACGTGGCGATTTTGTCCAGGTTTGAATAGAAGAGGTTTAAAGTCATAACAACGGCGCCACAAAACAGACTGCGAGAAAACCTACAATGTCTTTAGAATCGTTAAGATAGAAAAAAAAATACAATGGAATATTCAATGCAGTGAAGGATAAAATGATAACATCATGAACTTCACAAGAAATAATCACTCAGGAAGAACAATGCCAAAGCGAGAAAAAATGGCCGAGGCACGTAAAGTGACAATGGACCTACATAAATATTTTAAAATACGGAGAATAGAAACAGAGGAAGGATCATTTATCGAATGTACATATAAAGAAGGTACCCAAATTCTAGAAATGCATCGAACTCTAAGAGAAAATGTACTCGGGTCGACAACAGTGTTAATGGACCGAGAGATAGTGGAAAACATTTACACGATCAATGGGCATGGATATAAAAGTTATGAAATAAGATCATGAGGCAACTTACCAGCATTACCGTAAGGTGAAATAACTATTTGCGGAGAAATAGCCATAATAAAGAGGGCAGAACCATTTCTCAGAAAGACCAAAAAACAGACAGGGAAAATACACCTTTCCGACATAGCTATGGATATACCACTAGAGGACACAGTAAAATGGTTCGAGGAAAACTTTGAAATCAAAGTCGGAAAATCAAGACTCGGAATAACTAAACCCCAGAGAGACACCAAAGAAATCAAAAAGGAAATGGACAAGAAACATAAGGGAAATGAGCAAGAAGAACCAGGGGAAATTGAAACAGTATGAAATATGACAGCGAAACAATTTTTTTCCATGAAAGAGAAAACAAGAAAAAAGGAAAAAAGAAGGGAAGAAGACCAGAGGATGATGGATGATTGCTTATACAACGATGAATGCCTAGATGAACCTGTATTTTATAACTTAAATATTACATAAAATTTTTAAAAAGAGAATACTAAACAACAAACATATATTTACACAAAAAGCATATATCGCTCAATCTATTACATGCATACAAAAAACAAGTGGAGATGGAGAGCCTCCATAAAGTGGTCTGGAAAGATAAACGGGGAAAGCACCCTCCAAAACAATACTTAAACTCATTGTCATTATTTATAAATTTAATCGCCGATTGTAGGATCACATTTCTTAAGACATCATTAGTGGCATTGAATGTGTTAGTTCAGACGTGTGGAAAATGGGGTAGGCATTTTCATGACGATCTATGCATGTATGCATTTCGTACAATATTTAAAGACATTGCTACCTTCACAGAATAGAACTTAGTAAATACTTTGAGAACTTGTCAACGCTCTATTTATCATAGCGTCAAAGCGTTTCTCAACACTTGTTTTTTGCGCTTTATGTTTCAGTTTAAAAGTTTGGAATTTTTCCCATGGGTTGATTGTCATGGGCAAGGTGTAGAATGAAGTAAATAGTGAATTATCTAAATGTTCCTTTGATAAATTTGGATTGTTGCATGTGTATGTAGCACACATTGACAGTCTCATACCCATTCAATTTAATCAGTAATCGGGGACTCTTACACACGCATAATGAAGCAACTTTGGTTTTGCCTAATAGAAAGCGTGTATTCATATCGTTTAATTTTGTTATAATCTGAATTAAAAAAATAATAACATAGAATAAATACGTAGTTTGCTGCCTTAAGGTCGACTTCGAATGTTTTATTATATTCCCCCTTATCACACTCTTGAAACATATCATAGTTAAGGTTTTACTATCAATGTTTGTGTTTAATAGTTTGTCTTCTGGTTGAACATTTACTTCACCTGTAGAAGACAATGTTCATCTAGAATTTTCAGAGCAACTTTTGTAATTGTGTTATATGACAAGTGCTTGAAGTGACCATCACCATAATAATAGCAAGCACATATATTAGACAGAAACAATTCCACTCCACTAAGTAGATTCCAGTAAGGAACAAAGAAGTAGTGAATAATAGAATGCAAAGATTAATGTGTTTTTGGATAGTAACGTAACGCTATTTGTATGCCCAGTCGAAGCAAATACACATTGAAATATTTGTTTGGGTTGCAAAATCACTATTTTAAATTATGCAATATGCATCTGATATAACTTCTCAACCAAGGTATAAATTTGTTTTAGAGACATGCGGTTTTAAGAAACAATTAGCAGTAGTTCAAGTAACGAAAATAATTTAAGAATTATCACAAGATCAATTTATAAAGATTCTATCTTGCAGGAAGAGGATCCCTATATATCATAATGTTTAAGAGGGCTATTAGTGAAACTTATGCCACACACGAAGGATCTTGTTAATCTTGTAGAATATGGTCCTTAGGAACAAAATGGTAGACACGTGAGACAACCGTTGTTTTGAGCAGTCCGTAGAATATCAAATTGTTTTTCTTAGAGCTTATAGACAGGAAAGTGTTAATCTGATACACGAAACGTAAACCTTTAATCCAAGATATTCAATCATTTTATGCGCCATCTTTGAATGTGCGTTTTTGTTTTATTTGTAGATCTTCTCATACATGTCAAATGCTACGAATACCCAATCAGATGATACTCAAAAGTCATGATTCACATATTCTTCCGTTTGACGAACCATTTAGGAGTATAAGTATAGAAAGCTCCGGCCTTTTGCCTAAAATTACGTTTGGCATTTAATATTTTCTGACTTCGATGGGTACGGCCAAAGTTATAGAGAAGTTATTCCTTTCAGGAATCTTAAAACTAATTCCTTAGTAGAAGTTTTGGTAACTTTTGTTAATACATTTTGGCCTTCAGATACAGACAACGTTATATACAAAACTGTTCATATTTTTACTGTTTCCATCTGTTCGAGATTCGTTTCAGAAAATGCATTTGTTATCCTTGTAAAGTTATGAAGAAACTGAGTGGCTTACTAATGGGTGGCAAGATGGGATTACTTTTGTCATTGTAATATATGAATATATTACGAGAATTCTGTCACTGATAGCCCTGTAAACTATTCAATTGATTAAGGATTTCCTGTATCACACACATCTAAACCAAGATGGAAATCGGATATTGGTGATTTTGAAGTATGATTACTTCACAATGCTGAACGGTTCGACAATCTAGACCAGAAATTTCGCATGTGATGCAATAAGAAATGAACAAGCTGAAACAGATGCTAAACGAATATGAGCACTTATTTCCAAATAAACCAATAAAAAAAGTTTTCCAATACGTTCATTAACATATTCTGACACTGTTATAGAACATCCTTTTAGGATAAATCCTCTCATAGAAGACTTGTGGAAGAAACATGTTTAGTATTTGCTAGAGAATGATTTCATTGCACCAAGTAAAAGTGACAGGATTTCACTTTATATGCATGTGTCAGAAGCCGATTAGACTATACAGAACTTTACTTATTAACGAAACAGCATTCTGATTATGCAGCGTCGTTAAGACATATTTGTTTGCAATTCCAAGAATTGATGACTGCATCGATAGGATTGGAATTGCCAAATATGTCGCCAGGTTCGACTTTTGAATGCATTCTGGCAAATTCCACTTACGGAAAGGTAGCTACAAATGGACTTTGCCAAAGAAACGTCATGCCATTAGTAATGATAACTCTTGCTCGTGCAATAACACACGTAGGACACTCCTATGAACAAATAACTGGTGTAAATACGAGAGGTAGGAAGAGCACACACACTCGTCTGCACGCTTCCTTCTTTGCAGGAATATAATTATCACCTAGCGAAAACCCTTAGGAAATAGATGAAACGATTCATAAAGATTCTTATATCTATCATTTTCACTATTTTTTTTCCATCCCTACATCATGAAATAGTTCAGATAGTATGCATAATTTGAAATGAAAATCCAACGAAACATTCAACAATGTAACGTTTGCTCTTCGGTCGAATTATTTCAGTACAATTCATGGATTACAAGCGTTGGATGTAGATGAATCAATCCCCAGTAATGAGTTGTACCCAACACAACGATTTGAAAGCACGAATGGTTCTGGTGTACACATTTCAATAATATTATCGCGTTTCATATAGCTAAAACAAGGGATCTGCTTTGAACGGTAGTAGCAAAAAAAACACTGCCCTCCACCGAAAGGCACAACAGTCGTTTTAGAGGGAATAACTACAGCTCAACAACAGGGTTCTTCAATAAAATGAAATTACATTGTCATCGAAAGAGATTAAATTATCCTAGCTACGGACCGTGAAAATATTACAGTTTCAATTGTTTGTAAAATACTGTGCTAACATTGTTTTTGGCATTTAAAATTAGGAAGAAGATTGATTGTTCAGGCTAAAGGATTATATGATAAACACACATTATATATTACTCTTAGAGGCATCCAAAATACGGAATTTGTTCGTTCAACACTATAACACGTCTATGTAGAAATGCCTACATGATTTTATCTTTCCTGCACTTTAATGATCTTGTCCAAGTTTCCAAGATCTTTGTCCAGATCCACTGTTGTAACTATATATTTATGCTCCATTTATATCAATATCTTTGAAAATATACTTAGGATAGAGATAGATAGATAGATAGATAGATAGATAGATAGATAGATAGATAGATAGATAGATAGATAGATATATATATATAGATATTACTCGAATGAAACTGATCGCGATCGGTTGTAAAGGTACTGAGGTTCCAGTAAACGGTATATTTTAATATTCAGATCATTGGTTTTTCTTATCACTATAAGCTTTATTGTAACTTATCTCCTTAGTCAGCAACAAGTGATGTTTCTTTTCGGCATGACAAATTTAAGAAAAGTTGGACGTCACGATATTTTGGTTATAACTCTATACGTGTCCCTCGTTCCTTTTGTATTGCTGTTTTATTCCATTGGACTTCTTATTATCTTAATGATGTAAGCTTTGATGTTTTGCACCACTATGGACTAATGCTCGCTATTCAGCCCCTCCCCCCGTTCAACTCTCGTGTTTCTCAACTGGGTCATTGTATTGATCTTTACAAACACACTTTACTAAAGGGATAACTTCATACATCTGTTACGATTTCGAATATATAAAATCATCTAATTACATTTAGTTTGTATATGCCTATATATTCTTGATTACGAATAAGTTAAGTATGAGAGAGAGAGAGAGAGAGAGAGAGAGAGAGAGAGAGAGAGAGAGAGAGAGAGAGTGAGAGAGAGAAAGAGACACATCGTGCTATCAAATACACATATTTACTACAGTAAACTTTTTATTGTTAGTAATACGCCAAAAATGTAAAATTTCTTTTTTTTTAGCAACATCAGAGTAGTTGAAGTGAACGATGGGTATGAATAATTTATCCGACAAAATATCAGATTAAACATTTTCTGTAATATACTGATAATGATGCCGTTATTATTGTGGCAATTTAAAACATACGTCATTGTTTATAAAGCATAATTAACTGTTTTCAGGAACCTCTTGAGTCAATTAGTTGTTTTCTTGAATTGTATTTCCGAATGATATCCCCATAAATTCACATGATACTTTCATTGGTGAAGTATAACATGTATTTTATCATATTGTAATGTCCCTATGATCTGCTCCCAGCCTATTGAGTGCATTACATGTCCAAGTGCCGCCGTATAAAATGCTTTGATACGACGCGATCAGAATAGTCTTCCTTTCATCGGTATATTTGACTGGCGGCAGAACGTAAGGGTTTCCGAATGTCTGAGAGAAAAGATGACCTCATAATGTCGTTTCAAATTATCAAGGTTTATCTTCTTGAATTTGTCTTTATTTTCATTCAAGCAAATGTTCCTCCAAACAGTATGTAATATCCATATATTTCCTTCTCGTGCTCCAACTACCTACCTACTTATATAACAGTTTCTCACTGTCTTTCTATGCATGTGTCTATGTTCTTATCTAAAGCATGTAATTAACGTGTATATTTCATATCAAACTTGTTTCAATTTAATTATCTTATTCATACAGTTATATAAGTATGAAATTATTACTTATTATTATTACTTTTAATTATTATTATTATTATTATTATTATTATTATTATTATTATTATTATTATTACGTTACATCTTTATATCCTCAACGTATAATAGGTTCCGGATAACCTAATGCAGGGAATTGAAGTTGTACGGTTGCCCCATCCAATATATGTGTCGGTTTTGCTGTCAGTGAAATTTTTTTTGCAGCCGTTGGGAAATCATTAAAAATTCTTTCTTTCATATATATATATATATATATATATATATATATATATATATATCTTATGCAGTAATATACATTCAGTCAACGTTCTTGAAATAAACCGATAACATCAAGCTTAAAATGTATCCCCAGTTTAACGCCTTCTTTCAAAGTGGTGACATGGCCTCAGGAGGAGATTCTGATATTGTTAACGATGTAGGCCAACATAGCGTCATCCGTCTGAACACAACTTTGCAAGTCATTGATGTAAGCGTCAATCTAAATCGAGTAATTACCTTTCGTTATATTTGCATAACAACAAACACCAACCTAGTACCATACGAATCATACTGTCTTGTTCAATACCTTCCCTCGCCCTTTGTTTTACTCGGTGATTTTAATTCCCATAACATTCCATGGGAATCAAATCACATATAAGTTACAGAGGTCACAAAGAAGACTTCATTTCTAGACACGAGTTGTAAAACACCAAATCACCGACTTGTTTACACCCAGGAACGGATACATACACGTGAATATATTTGACACTTTTTCTCATTCGCTGCTTATGGACTATGAGTAAAAGGTCACTGATGACCTTCACAGCGGTGATCACTTTCCAATCTCCCTTGCAATATAAACTAGACAATTGACGACGTAATTCTACAACGGAATAAATAAGAAGGCCGAAAGGGTTACATTTGAAACACTCTTTAAAACTAGACTTAATACGAACACAGTATTCAACGTTAATGACCCTATTCAGCATTCTAATTCCATTTTGAATAGAGATTACAGAAGCATATATTCCTATGTCCTCACCAAACTGTCAAATAGCCCCAAATCAATGAGTTGTTAACGAATGTAAAGAAGCCATTAGGCAACGGCGGGAAGCAGTGAAATATATTTACAATCGTCCAACGCCGGAAACTTTTAAAAAATACCGTTTGCTCTGAGCTAAAGCTCGCCGCACACTCAAAGATGGTGAAAGAGCATTATGGACGAAATATATCTCTTCTTTTAACTCTCGTTCCTCTATTAGGAAAGTTTGAGACACTATCCGCATATTCAATGGAACGAGAAAGCAACAATTATGTCCGCCACTATACAATTTTTAGTTCAAACATGAATAGCAAATACTCTTGCAGACGGCATCTCCAAAAATTCCTTATCATCTAATTATTCAGAAGCCATTCGAAAATTAAAAATTAAAAAGGTCACATTTAAAAGTCACATTCAACAACTCGGAAAGTTATTATCAAATATATTCACTATAGGAGCTTCTAGAAGCTTTAGACAGGGCCCGTGATACATCCGCTGAGCCGCAAGAAGTACATTACCAATTCTTAAAACACCTCCCGGAATTATCACTAATATCTCTTTTGAAAATCTAGAATGATTTATGGATTGCTGTTAATGTGCCTAAGATTGGGAAAGAAGCAACAATAATACCAGTTCCCTAACCAGGTAACGATAGCGACGATTCAAAAAACTATCAACCCATTGCATTGACAAGCTGTGAGTGCAACACAATGGAACGAATGAATAATTGTCGGCTTGTATTGTACATGGAACTTAAGAATTTAATATCTCCATCCTTTACGGTCGTAGTACCAACAAGCATCTGATTAGACTGGATAAAGTTATTTATGCATTTATCTAGAAGGAACATTTAGTAGCGGTTTCATTTGACATAGAAAAGGCGTAATACACAACATGAAAGTACGGGATACTAAAATAAATGCACGATCTACCCTCTTGCATATCAATTTTTCTCTCAGACAGAAAATTAAAAGTGCGAGTGGCCTCTACCGTCTCAGATATGCACGAGCATGTGATTGGTGTACCCCAGGTCAGTATTTAATATTTGACCCAATTTCAGTATCAACATCAATAGCATCACCTTGTGTTTGGTTACCGGTGTGGATTGCTCATTATACGTTTATGGTTTTCTAATATGTTATCGATCAAAGCACGTGCATACAACTGAAAGACAACTACAACAAACTATCACAAGATTCCATCTTCAGTCAGTTTTAACGGATTAAAATTCTCGAAATCGAAAACGTTATGTATGCATTTCTGTCAGTTGGAAATACATCATAATGACCAGAAACACTTGCTGGATATAACACTTTTTCTAGGTGTTGAGGAAACAGTTTTGGGGTATTGTCTTCGACAGAAGTCTGACATGTACTTTATACATCAAGACCTGGAAAGATGAATACTTGAAATCATTAGATCTACCATATGTAGTAGCGCACACTGACTGGGGATGGGGCTGATAAAAAAAAGGTCCAGCAAGATACCTACTATCCACTTCTGACAATCGTATATTCATATATTGGGTGTCTTCAGCGTACATTTGGTGAGGCACATGGTATTGATATATGACACTTAAGTGCGGTTTAGTGTATATATTGATTTACACCAACACTTTGTATTATTTTTATATATAACAATACTAATAATCAGGACTGTATATAGCGCCTAATCTTTAGAAGCTCTAGGTGCTTTACAACATCAATAAATATATGACTACAAAAAACAACAACAAAAGAACACCATGAAATTAGGAAACATAACAAATACTGAAAATATGTCAGGTAGGAAACATTATCAGGTCTTTAAGTTTGTTCTCAGTTAATATACAACATTTATCCGCTCAAAACTAGGCCATGGTTACGTTGTTAATAGTTTAGCTTGGAAGACATATTTGAATATGCTTGACCCTACTCATAACCAAGGAATACGACTCACGCTGGGAGTATTTAAGACATTCCCATGTGAAAGTGTTCTCGCTGAAGCGAACGAACCATCTTTATCACATCGTAGAGAAATGCTTTCTGAACAGTATGATCTCCGTTGGCGGATCACTATTTGAAATACTGATAGCACTGATTTATACCAACCTTTCATGTTATTTTATATATGTCACAATATTAATAATCAGGACTTTGTATAGCGCCTAATCTTTAGAAGCTCTAAGCGCTTTGCAACATTAATAAATATATGACTGCAAAAACAACAATGAAACATAACAAATGCTGAAAATATGTAAGTTAGGAAACAGTATTAGGTCCTTAAGTTTGTTCTTGTAGTCCAGAAAGGTAAAGTTTAAGGGTACTCTTGAAAGGGATCGCCGTGTCCTTGTGTCTACTTTTATTTGGGTAATTGATTCCAAGTTGATAGACCCTGGTATGCAAAATAATGTTGTCCTGATGAGTTTGTTTTCATAGTAAGAATAATGAATATACGATTGTCAGAAGTGGAGAGTAAGTATCTTGCTGGTGTGTACACGTGGATGAGACCGAGGGCTTATCCAGAACTTGAGTCCGTCAGTAAGACGTAGCACAGAGAAAAAAGTTTATGTTCGATTCTGGATCAAATGGATAGTCAGTGTAGGATAGAGAGCAGCGGGTAGGAGTGCTCTGATCATGGTACTATAAATATGATACGAGCAGCTGTGTTTTGAACTTGTTGAAGTTTCTGGAGTAGATATTGAGACGAACCAGGCAGAAATGAGTTACAATAGTCCTGTCTTGAAAGTACTAATGAGCACATACGTGTGCTGGTGGCATCAACTGAAATATTTTTTGCAAATGGAGCCAATGCGTCTCAGCTCAAGATATGCAGACGTGAATATGTTCATAACATGTTGGTGCGATGTGAGAGTACTGTCCATAGTAACACCTAGGTTTTGCACTGACTGTGAATTTGAAGTTGGTGTTGATGATATTCATTGTTTGAGGGAAAGGATGGAAATGAGAAACTCTGTGTGCTGTGATCTGGATGACTCGGTTTGATCATCGTTCATCTGCTGGTTGTTATCTGGCATCCATGATTTCCATTAGAAATGCACCTCACTACTCCTTGGATGGTATCATCAACTTCAGTTGGGTCGCTACACTTGTATATTTGGGTGACATGAGCGTACAATCGGTGAGAAACTTGGTGATGATTTATGACACATAAGAGCGGCTGAGGGTGTTAAATCTAGCAAGCAGGTTCAAGAACAGACCCCTGTTGAATACCACAACATAAAGCAACTGGGCTGGAGTGTATTCCTTTTGCAGACACAATTTCTGTCTTAATGACTAAGAACGACGTGAACTACAGTGAAACTGTATTTTGAATGTCAAATTCAAGCTGGAAACGGTGAATTAATATATCATTGAATATTTTGTCAAAAGTGCAGACAAATCAAGGAGAGCGGGGATTGTAATTTTTAAACTATCCAAAGCAGAAATAATGTCATTAAATACTTTCAGAAACGTAGTTGCAGTATTGTAGCAAAAGCGATATGCAGACTGTACATTGCTTAAAAGGCAGTTTGAATTCAAATGAGATACAAGTTGGGTTAGAACAACGTTTGTTTACGTATTTTTAATGTAAACGCGAGATTAGAAACTGTGCGATAGTTCTTTATATCTTTATGGTTAAGCTTTGATTTCTCCAGCAGATGCTTTATAATGGCAGTTTTTATAAATGATGAAATTCCATGGATGAAAGAGAGATATTAATACCATCAGACAGTGAAATCAATATTTGCTTTAAGCACTCAAGCAGCAGAGATGTTGGAATTGGAAAAATTTCACATGAATTTGTGCATTCTTCATCACAATTGTCCTAACTAAATCCATAATTTGTATGGTTGTTTTTGAAATTCTGTATCGCAACTGTATAGTGGTATGGTGACGAATCAATTGCAATTTGTAATGGTTTGTACTTGGTCACGGAAGAAATTTGTTAATAGGTCGGGGATGAAGAGAATATAGTTGGAAGTGATGTACATTTGTTTTCTGACGAAAACGAATATATATATATATATATATATATATATATATATATATATATAAATATATGTGTGTATATATATATATATATATATATATATATATATATATATATATATATATATATATATATATATATATATATTCTTTAAAGAAGTATGAGAATTAGTGTCCGAAAGACCGGTGTGATTGATAAATACCAACACAAATTACCTAAGCTAATTGTTTGAAGAAAATTTGATAAAGTTCGCTATATATTACAACATATTTAACATAACAAAATTTAGCAAAAATAAGGACAATACAATTTAAAGCATAAAATAAAACTTGGGATAAAAACAAACCGTTAAAAAACTACTTTTGATTAATTAATTTGCAAAAATATTGGTTTGACAGCGACGTATTGTGAAATTGAATTCGTGTGTACATTAAATATGTACAATTAATAGATTTCATAGTACAGGATATTTTCTATGAAAGATGCACAAAGAAAACGAATGAGAATCTATGTTTAAAAAAGGATCTTATATTCTTTTATGGTTACTTCTTGATGGGCTTTAGAAGAAAGTTCCTTGTCTGCGAACAGGCACGCATAATTGCCAGTGTTATGTACATTGGCCCCAGTTATTATCAGATGTGTCGTGCCTTCTGGTTGGACCGCGTGAAGTAGCAAACTTTCATTCTACAGGAGGGTGAGGGATAATTTGTAATATTGTTAATATAATATAATATAATATAATATAATATAATATAATATAATATAATATAATATAATATAATATAATATAATATAATATAATATAATATAATATAATATAATATAATAAAACTGATTCGATGTGACGTGACCTGACATGACATAACATAACACAACATAACATATCATATCATAACATAACATAACATAACATAACATAACATAACATAACATAACATAACAAAACATAACATAACATAACATAATATATCATAATATAATATAATATAATATAATATAATATAATATAATATAATATAATATAATATAATATAATATAATATAATATAATATAATATAATATAATATTATATAGTATAGTATAATATAATATAATATTATATAATATACTATAATATGATATAATATAATATAATATACTATAATATAATATACTATAATATAATATAATATAATATAATATAATATAATATAATATAATATAATATAATATAATATAATATAATATAATATAATATAATATAATATAATATAATATAATATAATACAATATATTGAGTTAAATAATGGGATTTCATAAGTAGCAGTTACACAGCAATTGAAAAATATTACTAGAATAAGGCAATGTTTACTTCTGCTTCACTGAAAATATTATATATCCATATAGTTCATTTCTGTGGAACTTTGTCTATATGAGCAATCAAGAATTGGGCTATTTGATTCGTGTAACTAAATGGCTACATGTGATGACTAAAACTTGACTAAAGTAAAACTTTTTTTGATGAATTCAATCTCCGTGTTACCGACAACACAAAATTTGAATACAAATGGCTTGCAACACTGGCAACAACACATCGTTATATAAGATATATAAGATTTATAAAAGATATTGATATCATGCTTCATAAAGAATTACTGCGCATGATTTTGAGTACTGGTAGTAATTACCTTACGGTCTGCCTAAAATTCACAGATAACATGCAATATTTCATTATTTCTTATAATGAGCACATTCAAATTGTTTCAATCGTCTTGACAAATAGGTTGGATCGAAGTGTAGATGATTTACGGCTAAGGTTGAATTATACAGATAAGAACTCAGAATACGTCGAACACAGATACCTCTTTATAGTACCACTTGACACTGACACCTGATATAATGGTCAAACACAGCAGTGAAACATTACAACCAGACACCGTGGAAGCATTACGGTAGATTGTATGGGGTTTAGACACTCTGGGTGCAGGAGTTGTGATTGCCATAAAATTTAGAGGTTTTGTACTAAGCCTTTTTAGCCCTTGGCACGGTATGAAAAGTAATGCAAATTCCATAGACAAACGTTTGGATTAATTGACATAAATGATGTTTTATAAGTATTTATCATAGTTATTTCTTCATATACGTGTATGTATGTGTGTCTCGTTCCTTCTAAAGAATTAAAACTACACAATTCAAATAAAAAGTAATCTTTAAATAAATGGTGTTTTATGTGCATACCATCTTAATATATCCTGGGGCATTATTTTACATACCAAATTGAAATAACCTGGACCAAACCTGGGAATTACTTGACCATACCAAATTTAAATTACCCATACCAAATTTAAATTACCTTGGACATCATTTCCCCATACCAAATTTGCATAACCTGGAAAAAACCTGGGACATTTATTGACCAAAACAAATTTAAGAAACCAAGTACAAACCTGAGACATAATTTGACCATATGAAATTTAAATAACCTGGGACATTATTTGGCCATACAAAATTAAACAACCTAGGACAACCTGTAACATTATTTGACCGCACCAAATGAAAAACTCCAGGGACTTTTTTTTTACCACACCAAATGAAAATAACCGGGGACTTAATTTTACCTTACCAAATTTAAAGAACAGAGACTTTATTTGACAGAGCATCTTTAAATAATGTACTGCTTTATTTTGCACAAACCATTTTTTTTTAAAAATGCAATAGTATTTGCACACGTCCGCGTTACATAACTCCTCGTGATTTTATTTTCACATACTATCTTAAATAGTCTAGTGCATTAGTTGCCCATACCATGTTTAATTAATATGGTAATTTTGTTGCCCAATACCATGTATTGTATAATCAATAGGATGATTTAATTGCCCATTAGCATGTATAATCCATATGATGATGTAGTTGCCCATTGCCATTTTTTTTTAAAATGTTGCTTTATTTGCCTATAAACATGTTTAGTTAATATGATGATTTAGTAGCCCATTATCATGTTTAATTAATATGATGATTTAGGTGACCATTACCGTGTATAATTATTATGATGATTTAGCTGCCCATTACCATGTTTATTTATGATGGTGATTTAGTTGCCCATTATCATGTATAATCAATATGATGATTTAGTTGCCCATTACAACGTTTAATTAATATGATGCTTTAGTTGCCCATTACCATGTTTATTTATTATGATTTAGTTGCCAATACCATCACACGTACGTGTCTCTACATCCCTAGTGTTGTCATCTGTATAGCACTCCTTTCCGCCATACTGAGGAGATGGACCGTCACACTTTCTGGACCTCATGTGCCTTCCTGCTACACGCACTCCCCACTCTCTCCAATGTACCAACATGCCATCCATAACGGTGAAATGTATGTATATATATATATATATATATATATATATATATATATATATATATATATATATGAAAAATGCTAGTTACTAGTTAATACATTCATGGTAAGATGTAGAATGAATGAGTAAAGTTTGTACTATTACTCATTAAACAAGACACAATGAAATATTCACATGCACTCACATACGCATCCACATACAAATTCAAAAAACTCTGTAAATATTATATTGTCTTGTCACCTGGCCTAACTGCTGACATTCAATAAACATCTACACGAAGACATGTTTCTAGTATACAAATAAAATTCTATTATCTCATGGCCATTCATGATTCTTGGATGAGTAAATTCTGCCTTAGATTCTCATATGATTACGAATGTTCAATGGAGTCAATGCAATTTAATTAATGGAATTCACTGTTCATCATCCTACCTGGACGTGGCGGATCTTCTACTCTACCGTCTCACCGTGACAGTTTCTATATATTAGTAATTCCAGGGTAATTAAAGAAGCGTTCATGGAACTGAATGCCGGCACCACAGGTCGACGGACAAGAAGTCCAGCTCAACCATTCGCTCAATATGCCAATAAGAAATACATACAATCCTGTACTTGAGATTTTGTTTGAACTGGCGAATCTGAAATGATTTGCAGTCAAATATTTTTTTTCTTAACTTAAAGAGGATACATATTTGCTATACATCTCTCAAGCATCAACCGTTTGTGACACACTGTATACCAATCAACAACAATAAAATAAAATCGTCGAGATCGGCAGTCTTACAATGATAAGAATGACAACAATATATATATATATATATATATATATATATATATATATATATATATATATATATATATATATATATATATAACTGTTCTTTGTTTGATACACCTCAGTTACCTGAGCATTCTTGAATTGCACATCGACAAGCCTAAGCAGTCGTTAGCCTTGGAGCCACTTGACCGTTGACAGAGTCTCTCTCTAAATTGATCGCCATCACCACACGTGGGTGTGCATGCAGTCCATTCGTTCCAGGAACTCCAACTGTCAATGTCTGTGTCATAAATGACAATCCATCATCATATTTAAAATACCATTTCATTTCCCTGTCATTAATTTGCTTTTGAGAAAAAAACACATTGAATCTTAAATACATTAATTGGATTATAGCGTCCAGGATACATTGCCTGAAATAGGCACGATGACTGGACCGAAAAGGCTGCATATTATACAACTCCATATAAAATATTATTGACTCACACCTTTGCTCAAACCTCATAAACGTAACAAATGATGATCATACACACCCTGTGAGCATCTTTGGTAGGCTCATTCTAGATATAAAAGAAGCGATAATTACATTTCTTTCCCGGCCTACTCCATAAACGCAGAGCCATAATGACGACAATTATCCCAAATATTTACACAAAAAAAGATTGTACGCCTCCCCAATCTCAGCAATTGAAAGTATATGCTATGTATCCAAATTTAGTAAAAGCATGATACATTTCCTCAATACCGTGTATGCCAATATCCTTGGGTACATCTCTGATATTGGAAAGAGAGGAATATAAAATCTCCAGATAGGGACAAAAACACAAAAATAGGAAAAAGAAACTAAAATTTTAACAAACAGTAGCAAATGAAACAGGGCCAAGGACCAACAAAACGAACACAAATGAGAACAAACATAACACTAATGACATCAACAAAACAACAGAGGAAGAAATTAATGCATATTACATTACATCAGGGGCATGAGGAAGTAAACCACACAATCATTTAAGGGCATTTAATTAAACGTCCGAAACAAATAACTTTAAAATATCCAATTAAACAAAATATGCTATCCATGCACTGTAAAAAATCATTAATTAATATCACAATGTCCCCAACACATACATATGTAACTATATATATATATATATATATACATTTTTGGTGGCTTTATTCGGTGCGAATCTAGGGATATCATACAAAATAAGTTTGATCCTCAAAGAAAACTATAAAATACAAGTTGGTCCGAAATACAGATCATCAGTCCAAGCCGCATTATCTGGCAATATTTGGTGAAACATGACCACTAAGTTGACCCATTTATGACCAAAGTTAAAAGGTCATTTTAAGTTATGATCATTGTGTCCCCACTGCACAATGAGGAACCTGGTTCATAACAATGAACAAAATCTAACATTAGACATAGCAACCATGTGCAACCTACTTCCAAAAAATAGACAATTAGACTATATACCGTATCTATTACACCCTAATATCAGACCAGCACAACGGTTTTGTTACATTGTGAAAATAAAACGTATTTTGTAACTATTTACAATACATTTTCTCCTCGAAACTACAGGGTATACATGAACTTTCCACAACAGCCACAATTACAGAGTTTTTCAAAACCCTCGGAGAAGGCGAGGAACATTCCTGTATATTTTCCTATTTTGTCTCTTCCAGACATGGTCAATTGTGAAATACGCTGAGTATACATTAAAGTATCTAACTGATGCTCTATACGTATATCCTAATTCTTGTTTTGTTTTGTTTTGTTTTGATTAGGATTTTTAACGTAGCTTTAACAACTTTTCAGTTATATCGCTATTATGTCTGCAGTGAGGCAGTTTATAGTGATGTCTAGCACTGAGACATCATGCCGCAGACATGTAGCATGATGTCTCACCCAGTCACATTAACCTGACACCAGGCCGACCAGTCCTAACACTAACCTCGTTATGCTGAGCGTCAAGCGAGGCAGCTGTTAGTACCATTTTTGTAAGTCTTTGGTATGACTCGGCCGGGGATCGAACCGACGACCTCCCTCTTCCGGGGCGGACGCTCTAACCACTAGGCCACCGAAGCGGTTCCTAATTCTTGTTCGCTGCATCAAATAACTTTATAGAATAAGTAAAATATGGGCAAGGTTCAGAAGATTAAGAATAGAAAAGATGAGGATAGTTATAATTTGGCTTTTCTTAATTAATATATTTTGTATATATCTGTATTTTGTATGTGACCTTGTTCAAAATCAGGTTATTATTATACCTGTTCAGGCTAAATTTATTTTGTAAACAACATCATACATGGAAACATTTTTCTCTATGATTGTGCATTAATTCCGATCATTTTAGTGGTAAACGTGTTTACTTGAATTTGGGTTAATTATACAGTCTCGATACTGACCTTAAAATCGTGTAGTATGGCATTGTCATTAAGTTGTCAGAGTAGTTTCAGAAATGTTTAATCGCCTATTAAGTCTGGTAGAGGGATACAAAATCTTGCTTACCTAATAATTTTTATTCTACCCTAAACATCTGAAGGAGAGTCAAATTTATTGTTGGGTTCAGCTTTTAATTTGGGTATATTTATTTATTAAAGTTATTGTTCCCTTCAAAGTACAAAGTACTCAATAACAGTAGTGGATAAAACATTAATTCAGAATTATAATGACTGTAAAGCAAGACTATTTGGATAATAGCATTGTGATACATCTAAGCATATATATAAGGCGTGAAACAATTATAATATTACATATTTTTCCACAGGAGAATAACTACAAAATATTCATCATATCCAATGGAGGTAATGCAACAATAGATCTTATGATGTGGTTTAAAATCTGTAAAGGCCACACACAAAAAACAACGTTATTACCCTTGCTTATAGTTTATTTTCCCTTGTTTGGTGTTTTAAGGAAACACATTCCGATGTTCCCATTACGTTTCGTGACATGTGGACATAATCAGTACATAAACATTACACTAATGTTAATTTACTGGTATTGGGTACCACTGAGTAGAACGGTGGATAAGATCATGTGATGGTAAGTGATAAATGTATTTATTGTACAATTCATTATAAAAGTATCAAATATAAAACTTCAGTAATACCGACCCTAATGAAATGGATATTTAATAGTAATCTACGATATCAAAATCCAAATATATGTTACAGAAATATGAGAATCAACGCAAAGTATAAAGTTATAAATTTGTTTCCCACTCTACCTAATAACACCTGCATTATTGTGTTTAATAATGGACAGTATCTTAAACCATCTGATTTAGGGCAAATCATTACTTGTCAAAGAGTGTTATAATTTTGGATTTTTAAGGAAATATTGCATACTATAAAATAGTATTGTTACAAACCTTGTCGACAAGAAGTCTCATTCTTGATACACATTATGGCTTCTATATTAAGTCCATGGCAGCTTGTCGCAGGTGTCAGGAGACTGTTTTGATGAACAAGAATGCACTCTCGTTTCTTCTCTTGTTCTCCGTTGCAATTGCAACTGCTCCAGTCTCCCCAGTCAGTCCAAACCACTGTCAACAATTGATAAAACAATACATTAGTATACGTGTGCGAAGACTATGTTTCGTGGTACCTCCGGGCCCGGTCAAATGTGAATAACACCTGAGGGGTTCCAAATGGGGATGTGTTGTCTTATATTGTAACCTCTGGGTCCCTCCGATGTGAATAACACCTGAGCCGTTCCAAATGGGGTTCATCATATCATACAAAAAACGGGTCATAATTGACCCCCTAACTTTTTTATTAGATATATAATATTTCATATAATAAATTTCGATAAAAAGAAGGTCATTATTAACGTGATTTTAAATTTGAAAAATCAAGGAATTCAATTGTCAGATAAATTAGATTGTGATCGGATTCGTTCTGATTTACAAGATATTGATGATAGCGCTCGGAATAATAAATATGTGTTATCGAAATCCTATTCTTTTATGAAGAGGATTCAACACGCTATTTATGACTCCCTCGCATATAACAATGACATCAACAAGTTCGTCCCGTTATTCACTGCTCTAGAAAGGGTCAGAAGTGAATTGGGGAACAATATGAAATCAAACGCACAATTAACTCGAAAATCAAAACAATAAAAGATTATCCGCCAAAATGAAAAGCTCCCCCCCCTCCTCCTTGATTGCCTCAACACAGTGAATGAAATTCTCACCATGCATTGACATGTACAATACCATACCCGTTGCAACTATGAGTATATACAGGTGCGGAACAGAAATTATATAACGCCAGTGATTAAATCACCGAGATAAATAATTCCATAGAGAGGTATGCGCGAACTCATCTAGAACGAATTTGTATGAGTTGAAATTATATAGACAGGTAAGATAGTGTAATTTTTTTCGCATGGTGATTTATCACTACGCGGAAGTAATGAACACATTGTCGGTGGTGGGTGAGCACATCCAAATATTTTTCACTACAATTTAAACCATCATTAATTTATAATGGTAAATGAAGCACTAACGACTAAATTAGCACGTGAAGGATTATCTGCGATTAAGATATTTATTCCAGTTCGTGATTCCGTTCGAAACAAACTAAAAGCAAGACAACATTTTCAAACTAATTTCACAACGGATACTGAACAGTTATTTAAACACGTCACTTCAACTACAGGGAGAGTTATTTTGGGAGAGACGATTGACGAAGAAAATAGAAAAAAAGGGTATTCTTCTGTTGTTAAAACAGATAGCTAGAGATAAACAGGGTGATGTTACTAAAACAAAGAGTGTTTCCTTAGTTGATAAATTTACTGATGGGGTTAACACGCAAATAAAACAGTTTAAATTGTTAAAACAAGGGATTAACACGCCTTTGGTGATTTTGCTGCTAAAAGCTATTATTCAAGAAACGAGTTTTTAAAGGACGAATATCAAGATAGTATAATATCACGTGATGAATGGATTAATGGGTAGTATAAAATAAACACGGGGATAGATCGTTTAAAAAAGGGAGTTGGGTTATAAAGAATTTAAAAAAGGAGTTGATAACCATGATAAACAACAAATAGAAGAACGACAAATGAAAATAGAAGAACGACAACAGGAAGACAAACACGAAGACAAAAAAAAACAAGAAGAACGTCAATGGGATATACCACTTGAAGATGATTTAGATAGGGAAAGTCAAACACCAACACGGAGACAGAAAAAAACAATAAGAACCTCAATGGGATACATCACATGACCAACTCGAAGATGATGATCTAGAAAGAATTAACATATCACGGTATGAATTATCTCGCGAGCAAGGTGCAACTGGTATCACTAAACAAACAAATGGAAAGGGATTTTCACAAACTGGAAAACCAAGAGGGTTTTCAGGTAGTGGTCTAGTTTGTTGTCTTAATAGTATTCTCGGGGATATATCGCGATTAGAAATTCTCGTAGGAGGGAGACGAGCTGGTAATAACTCTCCGGAAATAATTAATGAGGCAGCTGATATCTCTAGACGACTATTTGAGGGCGGTGTCATGGATATTAGTGTATATCGAGAGTCTATTGATGAGCTAGTGGACGGTTAACACAGTGATTAAATCACCACATTAGATAAATGTCATTATACTCCGATGATTATACAAGATCGGCAGGTCCATCTATGATGTTCTCTAAGGATGTTAATGATCACGTTGGACCGACTCCAAATATTATAAGACAACCAAACAATCAGGCTAGTGTTGCTATTTGTTGATACCGAGAATATAATTATAAATATTGATCGTGATTACAACCTAGGAGCAGCAACACGCATATCAATGTTGCATAGACAGCATAGATTATTCTCATACGCGATTCCACTATATCATATATTTGGATTCTGCAGAAATGTTAGAAACGTTATCTATGGAGCGAAGCATACAGTAGTACTCGTGCGAAGCGGCGACGATAATAATGCAATCTGGAGGCTTCCAGCAGATCCTGCACATCCGGATAATGATTGTGGCAAGGTGAATATAAAAAAGTACCACAGTGGATGCCAGTAATGACTCCATCAATCACCGCAAAAAACAGATTACTATCATTTATTGATACAGGCGGCAAATCATTGCTATCATGGCTAACAACAACAACTTATACTATGGATAATACTGTTAATAGTACATTTACTTGGCAGATGGAATAAAAACAAGGGATTTCTGCGCCACGGCAGATATTCGTTGCGTTACAGGATAAAATGCGATTGGATTCACAATTACGCAGCCATGTGATATTTGATCAATTGGGTGTTAATGATGTCTCGTTGAGGATAAACGGCCAACAGGAACCATCCGAGGATATTTTACTTAATTTTAATTACGATCAAAACCAAAAAGCACGCGCGTATCATCGTTTGCTGTCATTTATGGGACGAGATAATAATGGAGATACCGGTCTGCAAATATCACAATGGGATTTTAGAAAACTATATTCCATCTACTACTTTTCGTTGGAACATCTTGACTTAACCAGACAATCCGTCGTTGACATACACTTTCGAGCTCGTGTAACCGCTCCTCCTTCTGGTGGTTACAGAGCAGTTGCTGTCATTCTCAGTGACAAATCAATGCTACTCGAAGGCGTTGTTGGACGAATGAGGGTAGTTGAGGAACCAGTGGAAAATATGTTGTAGACAATTAGATCAATCTGTTATTAAATAAAATGTCGTAGAGTCATGTTAGTGTTACGTTAACTCCTGGTCAAATTAAAAAATTGCAATCGGAATCAGCTACAACATGTGGATCAACAATATAGCTGAAGCACAATCAGATTTCTGGTGGTCAGAATAAACTATCATTGACAACTCGTCAGATAAAACACTTCAATGATGTCATTAAGAACTTGATAAGATCAGATGGTGTTTTCTGAATTACAAAGAAGTATGGTAGACAATATTGACAAACCTCTAGTAGATTTCTTTGGAAATCCACCGGTTACCACACCGAAACTCACGGAGAAAAAAACCCCATGGATAATTTGTCAAAGTTGCGATCCGATTATGACGCTCATATCGAACAATTTACTACTTTACGTAAAGACTTTAAAAAACATCCTATGATGCCGTCGATAAATTGTTTGGTAAAAAATGCTAAACCCGAAGAAATCAAAACAGATCTCGCTTGTATTATCACGAAACTCGACGAAAAGAAGTTGTTCGCGAAGATATTAAAAGGAACAACGATGTCATCAGGAATGATCTACCGAGGATTATAGAAAAACTTGAAAAAATAAAAATCCCACACGATATCGTAAATAATGTGTACGCGATCCAACACGGAAAATTTATGTGGACACCATCCTCCAACATATTAAATATCACCGCGGCCGTCAATGGTATTTATCGATTAACACTAGTGTCGCCGACTCAATTTAATATTTCATCAACGAGTTCATCTGGGGTCAACAATATGATATCAACGATCATCGACAAGGAAACAACTGAACGATTCACAATAATATCCACTGATAATAATTTGGCTTGGGTTTCAGTAACATAGTATGTGAAATTCGTAGCGGATTTACTTAAACAACTGAATTAAAATCCATAGGATTTTCAACGCTGGCGAATTTAACGCCAGCAATTTGAAATCTATTATAATAAATAAAATGTCATTATTGGCAACATCACAGCAATATCGTTATGATCAGGTCAGAGAATTTCAAACTAAACTCAAAACACTAACAGGAGTACCAAACAAAAATAAACAAATACCGACGAGAAATTACCGCAGTTGATGTTACCCGTGTACTCAGTATCAGGTGTAATCAACGAGCCAGTATAATACTCTCTTCGGTGACAATGATTGCCCCGATGGCTGTTCCAATTTGTATATCAGCGACGACAACAATCGCGGTAATTATTTAAATAATAACAAAAAACATATCATCATGCAGCCAGCTCAAACTGAAGGATTACGTAGTTAAGTTTCATGTTGTGTGAACCGCGTACTCACAATTATCCTCGATGATATCGTCCTCCCTCGATGATGTATTAATATCCGATAGTGAGTTTTCAAGGATGGTACGTGTTTATGATAAACAACACGAGTATAATAACAATGGCAACATCACAAGAACTACTTCAACGAATAGCGGAAAGTACCACCCCATTGAAAACCAGTATGATCTAAATAACCTCAACCAATCCTGAATTCAGTGTGAATTTCCCCACTGCAATTTCGGCGAAAGAGATGGCACTGGCAAAATTACGAGTATATCACAGTTGGCCAAATATTAGATCAAAATCATTTCTCGGTCAACAACCGAATAATTCCCTGGTGTTTGCGAGTAAGAATAAACCCGATGGTACTCCTGACAGGAACGTTGTTTCGTTACCATATGGGTCCTACCAAACTGAACAAAGTAATAATGAACTACAACGCAGAATAAAGTCCATTTCTGTAAAACAATCGAAACCGCTATAACGGCTCATGAACCAACACTATCATTTGCCATTGAGATAAACTCACCCGGATATGTCGTAGACATCTATCAGAGTTATATAAGGACCGTGCTAGGATGGCCTGAAAAACACTTCCACCTGAACCGAAAAAATCTGATTTTACCACAGATGAGATTAATAATGATATTAATATAATTTTAACTCTTCTAAGAGGAGAACATATAACAAAAGTAAAGAAAATATATTTTGAATTCTATAGGAAGGGTTTCTCTGGGTTGCATTTTGAATTTAAGCACGATGGTAAAAAAATACAGACACGATTCTATTACATGAACATATTAATGCGATGTTTAAATCTTTTAATGAAGTTTTCGAATCTGATAGAGAGAGACTACGGCAAAGTTTCCAAAAATATCTTTTGGATGTAACGGGTTTACATGATAAAATCATAGAAACAATAAAAGATATGAACAATTATATAAAAAAATATTTAAAAATGACGTGCGAGAAGGAGAAAAACAAAAATTTCTATCCACATATAATTTAACAAAGAAAAGAGTTATTAAATTTTAAATTTCCAAGATATAACGTCCCATAGATGGAAAAATCTCTCAGTGACACCATCGATGATGGTATTAAAAGGATTCACGACGCATGGAGACAACAACACAAGGATTCAACCATCCTCTAACATAATAATGACCCAGACAGTGGTGGTAGGCATATCGCTCTGCAAAACGTCAATATATCCTCTGTGATTGCAGTGAATTTAGTATGTGATGTTATCGAAGAAAGTTACCAAATAAATCTCGAAAGATCAAATCAAGCTCAACAAGGATATATTTTATACTCATTTGCACCAACAGCTCCTCAAGGATTTCTAATCATTGAAGATCCAACTAATCCAGTGTATATGAGATGTCATAATGATTCGTTAACGAGAATTCATTTCAAACTCACCGACCAATCCAATATTCTAATTGATTTACGAGGTGAGGTTTTACAAATTAGTGTGTTTGTGAAATCCTAAATTGCTATCAACTTCCAGGATTTTCAATTAAGTCTCCGTGGAAGGCTTATTTCGGCTTGAAAACTTGGCCTGTCCAGCCTATCTGCTGCTGAGGAGAAGTATTATTGATACTTAATTTAACTTTTTGTTCGTTTAATATTTGGTTTAATTTCATTGCCTGTTATTATAATGAAACATTATTTGCCTAACGTGACCTTGTCGAAAATTGAGTTCATTTATGTTTGAATTGATTGACTGTATCAGCAGAGGGGGCGAATCGGACAACTTTTAGAAGCGTCCATTTGGCAAACTAAGGCTTCCTCGAAATCGTATAAAAAAAAGACGCCAAAGTCGTTGTCGCACTCCTCTGATGTTATGACGATTAACAATCCCTGTTGAAATTGTAAACGATTTTCACGATGAAAATCCTTGAAATTGTTAGCAATTTAGGATGAAAGTCTTAAGACTTTACTAACAGACTAATTTGTAAAACCTCACCTCGTAAATCAATCAGATTATCGGATTGGTCAGTGAGTCTGAAATTAATTCTCGTTAACGAATCATTATGACATCGCATATAGACTCCAATGTAACTGATTCTGGAGTCTGTCCAACTTTAAATCTCCAAAGAGCGGAATCCCGATCAACAAAGTTAAAATAACTACCCGGCAGTGATAACTATTTAATATCGAGGAGGTGTTCTCGATATAATGTGGTAATTTCATGGTATGATTGTTTATCCGTGGTATAATCAGATTTTTGTGGCTCACGTGGAAATGTTATTTCAGGCCAACCTAATATAGTTCTGATTGAACTATATATATATATATATATATATATATATATATATATATATATATATATATATATATATATATATATATATATATATACGACATGAGTTTAACTCAATTGCAGATGATAATGTCGGCTCGTGAACCGTTATAGCGATTTTCGATTCTTTTCCAGTAATTGATTTTATTCTACGCTGAAATTCGTTATTGATTTGTTCGATTTGGTAGGAACCAGATGATAGCGAAACAACTTTCTAGTCCGGAGGACCATCGGGTTTATTCTTACTCGCAAACACCAAGGAATTATTCGGTTGTTGTAAACCGAAAGATACCGATCTAATATTAGGCCAACTGTGATAAACTTGTAGTTTTGATAACGCTATCTCCTTCACGGGAATCGGAGCAGGGAAATTCACACTGAATTCAGGATTCCTTGATGTTATTGAGATCATGCTGGTTTTCACCGGATTTGTGTTCTTCCCTATTTGTTGAAGTAGTTCTTGCGGTGTTTCCATTGTTATTAATACTCATGTTGTTTTTCTTATTTTCACATCACGGAATCACAAACATGTACCATCGCTGAGAACTCATTATCTGATATTAATGTGTCATCGAGTGACGATGATATCATTGATGATAATTGGAAGTATGCAGTGGACACAAAATGAAATTTAACTACGTAACCTTGCAGTTTACGCTGGCTGCATGAAATTTTGTTTGTTATTTTTGAAATAATTATCGCGATTGTTGTGGCCGCTGATATACAAATTGGAACAGCTATCGGAGCAATCATTGTCATTGAATAGAGTATTATACCGGCTTCAGTGATGACACCACTCACTTTGTACACGGGTAACATCAACTGCGTTGACTCGTCGTCGATATTTTTTATTTTTACTGGATACTCCTCAGTGAGGGTTTTCGAGTTTATTTTGAAATTCTCTGACCTGATCATAGCGATACTGTGATGGTGAAATCATTAGTGATGACATTTTAGTTTTAAATCGTTTACGACTTTAATTTAGTTGTTTACTTAAATCCGCTACAAATTCCATATACCATGTTACTGAAACCCTAGCCAAATTATTATCAGTGGATGCTATTGTGAATTGTTCAATCGTATCCTTGTCGATGATTGTTGATATCATATTGTTAACCCCAGAAATATTAAACTGAGTGGTGATATTAGTGTTTATCGATAAATACCCTTGTCGGTTGCAGTGATACTTAATATATTGTTTGTAGGAGTCCACGCAAATGATCCGTATTGAATCGTGTATACTACGTTGTTGGTTTTCTCATGAGGAATTTTTGTTTTCTCAATGATTGCCATCATCCTCGTTGCATCATCTTTGATTGCCTCGATGGAGTTTTTCATATCTATTAATATCAGGGAGTTTTATGTCAATATTATCCAGCGTGGTTGCAAAACATTTATCAATGATAATTTTACGAAATTATGTGAACTTTTCAACCTGATCTTCATATTTGCTTTGAAGTGTTCTTAGTTCCAACATAGAAGTTTTTATCTCCTTGAATTTCGGTGTGGTCAGCGGTGGAAACCCAAAGAAATTATTAACTGGGAGTTGAACTTCAGTGACGGATTTGTGTAAACCCGCAAATTGCTTTTTTTGAACGTTATATTTATTGTCGAGAGCTTTTAATGATTCTGCAGATTATATATAGTTATCACAGAGTGTTGTTAATTTATCTGTGAGCGTCGAAACAGGTACACCCCGTTTGAGTAAACCCTGATCAGAAAACAACGCGATAGTATCTTCTAAAATATCATCAAGAGAAATATTACTCGTTTTCAATTTACCCTGACGATCTTGAAATACAACTATTTCATTGGGATCAAAACGTCTAAGTTCAACATCTCAGCTATTTCATCTTCGATTATTTTTTTTAAATCACCGGTTGCAGATATTTCCGTGGTGGGTTTTTCAACATTGAGATAGATCGCCAACAAATATCAACCATGTTATTTTATATTACTTCTCCCTAAAAAACGATTACTCGTATATTCATTTACGACCTGATGATGTGGTTTTCTCGATGATGATAACGAGGTAAGTACATTTAATAATTCTATGCCGCATATTGGTGGATCATTTAGTTGTTGTGTTGGTAGCGTGGAATACCAAGTATTCATTTTATGAAAATTGTTTAATTGTTGTATATAACGCGTAAATTCTTTAGGCGGTGCTAATCCATATGAATCGAAATAAACAATTGAACGCGGATCAATCGCGTATGAAACCCAATGAGTACCAGGTCCGGTGCTGTTATCGAGATTAATAATACCGGTTTCAACGTTGTTTGGTTGTGCCGGCAACTGATCTTGCATAAAGACGTCTTTGAAGTTTTGTATCGCTAGTTTTTAGCAGCATCGAGTAAATCAAAATTTGACATGGAAACGATCGTTGATAATAAACTCTTCCTAGTTTCAGGCCTTTTCCGCTGTACCATTCATACGGGGTTCCTCCAATTCTTGGACCCTTTCCTCGTTTCTTTTTTTTATATCCCTGTCCAGTAGCTTTCTTTAGTGCGATCCCTGCTGCTTTACTAACGGCTCCTAACGCGGCGGCCTTTGCTACCGCTGGGGCCGCTGCCGCAATCAACGCTGGTTACGCAGCTAAAAGTGGGAATATACCACCTGCTTTTATCATGTATTTGATAGCAGCTCCAGAGAGTGTGATCTGAACACCCTTGTTATCTTTGAAAGCATCATTGAAGCGTTTTATCTGACGAGTTGTTAGCGACAATTTAATCTGACCACCAGACATCTGATTCTGTTCAGCAATATCGTGATTCCACATTTTTTGGCTCATTGCGATTGCAAGTTTTTAATTTGACTAGGAGTTAACGGAACACTAATATGACTATATGACATTTTATTAATAACAGATTGATCTAATTGCAACATTACATATTTTCCACTGGTGCATCAACAACTCTCATTCGTCCACCGACACCTTCGAGTAGCATTGATTTGTCGCTGAGAATGACAGCAAACGCTCTATAATCAGCAATACCACCAGGACGGGCTAAATGAGCTCTAAAGAATATGTCGACTACGGATTGTCTTGTTAAATCAAGATGTTCCAGCGAAAAGTAATAAATTGGATATAGGTTTTTAAAATCCAAATGTGATATTTGCAGAAAAGTATCGACATTATTATCGCGTCCCATATTTGACAACAGACGATGATACGCGCGTGCAATATGGTTAGTGGTGTAATCAAGTTGTATATCCTAAGATGGTTCCTGTTGTCCGTTTATTCTCAATGATACTTCATTAACACCTATCTGATCTAATATCATATGACTCCGTTCCTGAGAGTTTAATTTCGTCTTATTCTGTAACGCAATAAATATATGACGCGGAGCTGAAACACCTTGTTTTGATGCCAGGTGCCATTTAAATGTACCATTAATATTAAAATCCATGATATCCGTTGTTGTTGCTTGCCAACTTAGCAATGATTTTCCTCCATGATCCATAAATGATAGTAATCGCTCTTCTGCGGTGATTGATGGAGTCATTACTGTCATCCACAATGATAGTTTTGTTAAAATGACTTTACCCTCGGGAACACCAGCACCACGCCAGATTGCATCATTATCATTATTCTTTCGCACGAGTACTACTCTATGCTTCGCTCTATATATAAATTTTCTAACATTTCTACAGAATACGAAAATATGATGCAGTGGAATCGCGCATGGAAATCGTCGACGCTCTCCCTCTAACATTGCTACGCGTGTTGCAAACCCGTTGTTGTAATTAGTAATATTATTTATGACATCAAAGATAAACGAGTGATATTACATATCCCAGTGGTGCTGGAAAAACAGCAGCAGCATTTGCTGCCTTTACTCTAGAATACTGGACGTGTTCAGCGTCATCAGTAATATCCTTAGAAAACATCATAGATGGACCCGCTGATCTTGTATAATCATCAGAATATCTTGCTAACCCTAGTATTGTTGTGGCAACATCACCATCATGCTCTATAGATTCAATTTCTCTTACATCAATTATATATCTAGCATTCTTAAATAGCGCCATGATACCATTATTAACAAAACCAACTCGGATAGTTGGGTTATTGTCATATGGTGGATCATCATGTGCAGCATCATTTGCTACGAGTTCTCCTTCCACTTCGATTAATGCTTCACATGGTAGAAAGTATTTACTGGTATCATGAACTTGCAGTTCGATTCTTGCTCGGAGATTCGGTTGTATTGCATGATAGGAATAGAATTGATAATCGCGTACAGAATTATCAGTGCGCACTGGGGCTTCCATATCAAAGGCTGGATCAGGTGACCGTTTGAACATTTTATTATATATTCCTCGATCTAAATCGTGATTTTCGTCGTGGTTTAAAGCCGCTTCCTGCTATCATGTTTGCAATATTATTTATCTGTGCCTCATATGCTTCACTGACCAACGACGAAGCGCCAACGATGCTAATTTCTGATCCACTGCGTTATTTGTTATTTTGCTAACACTTGCAGGCATCACTTCCGAAGATGTTAACGCCAGTGATAAAATCACCAGTGGTTTCTTTTTTCGTCGAACTAACGACATTAGTTTTTCCTTCGCGGCGGGAAACGCCTTCCCGGCAACATCTCCAACAGCGCTAATACCATTATCACGAATAACATCAATGGCTTTCATTGATAATTGTTTTGCTAATGGCGCTACTTTTGGAGCCATTCTTGAAAATAACCCTGCAATGGTATTGCCGAGACCATCACCATAGTACGCTTTGTAAACTGGCAATCGTGAGTTTACTACATAGACCATAGTTGGTTTATCGTGGTTGTAGTGTATGATCATCTTATTTAAATGATATTTATCTAATCGAATGACGAAGTCATCAAATTAGTCACTATGATAACCGTAAAAATCCGTAGGATTTTTGACTAGCTCGTCAACAAACTTTCTATATACATCAATATCCATGATGCCGCCATGAAATAACCGCCTGCAGATATCAGCTGCATCATTAATTATTTCCGGTGAGTTATTTCCAGCTCGTGTCCCTCCGATGAGTACTTCTAATCGTGCTATAGCGCTGAGAATATTACCAGGACAACGAATTACACCACTACCTGAAATCCCCCTTGGAGTTCCACTCTGAGAAAATCCCTTTTCTTTTGTTCTTTTAGTGATACCAGTTGCACCCTGACTATCATCATCATCAGATAATTTTTCTATATTTTGTAATACATCTCTCTCATATATATTAAAAGTATTATCCTCTCTTGAGATTCTAGTTCCGCCGTGTTTTGCCAAATATACTTTTTCGTTCCACTTTTGATTACCTTTTAAAGTAGTTCAAACCCATCATTTATTTATTGATTTCTCATATTTTTTTCCGTTTTTTAGGAGCAAATTTAGCTAATTTATTATCAGTGTAAACCTAGCTTTTTCGATCCTAAGGATTTTCACAAACGAATTTGTGATTTAGAAATCTACAATTATTATATATTATCTATCAACACATACGAGTATTCATCTACGATAAGGATAAACTCGTAAATGCTGTCAGGAAATCATTCATGGATGTTGATTTTCCTTGTGAAACTCAGAGGTTTTCGACTTTATGTTAGATAGATTCGGTAATGAAATGTTTTGTTAACGGAAAATCAAATGCAACAAATGGATCGAGATAGTATAACGACGATTACATGTAGTCATGTATCTTAGTATATGAGATCAAAAGAATCCTTGAAAAGTACTAGCATTAAAATCTTCGATTAGAAAATCCAAGGGATTTTCATTTTGACCCACAAACAACTCTAAATTAATCACTTAGAGAAAATAAACCATTTGACCCGACTGATACAATCAGGATTTTAGTCGTTTTTTGGTGCTTTTTGGTCGTTTTTGATCTGAAAATCGGAAAATGATTTTTAATGAAAAAAATATCTAAATCAATCACTTAGAGAAAATCGACCATTTGACCCTATTTTTTAAACTCCTCGATGTATCAAGATCAGAGAAAAATAACAAAAAAAACAAAATAAACAATGACTAAAATAACCAAAAACTACCAAAAAATAAATATTTCAACAATTAATATATAAATTAAATTCCGTAGATTGTTCTCACCCACCCGACAATCACTTCCGTGTAGTGATAAACACCATTGATAAAAAATACACATTACCTGTCTCTTTACAAATTCGTTTTAGGGCAAAAACCCCAGTAATTCATTTAGAGAAAATCGATTTTCATGAAATCTTGTCGACCGATTAGCCAAAAACAGTACAAAATCAATGAAAAGTGCATAGAAAATTCGACTATCATGACGGGAAACACCACAAAATTTGCCTCAGACCGATAGAAATCTCATCAAAATCGATTTTCTCTAAATGAATTCCTGGGTTTTTAATCCTCACTCTTGTCGACAAATTAGCCAAAACACCACAAAAATGAAAAAAAAACACCACAAAATGACCAAAAATAAATAAAAAAAATAAATTCCTAAAAATATTTCAGCAATTAACAAATAAAAATAAAATCCGTTAATTCCCACCCCACCCGGTCTTTTATTACTTCCGTGTAAAGCCACTATTGATTAAATTTACGTGTAATAGAATTTTCTTCTAGTTGAGTAAACGCACATACCTGTCTTTAGGTGAATAAGCGCATACCTGTTTGCAAAGAATACAATGGGTATTTATACATGTCAATCCATAGTGACAATTTGTACTGTGTTGAGGGGTAGTTTTAATCAAAGGAGTAGTTTTAATCAAAGGAGAATTTTCAGTTTGGCGGATAATCATTTTTATATTCTTGATTTTCGAATTAATTGTGCGCGTCAGTTCATATTGCTGCCACAATTCTTTTCTTATTTTATCCACAACAGCAAATAACGGGACAAACTTATTTACGTCATTTTCATACATGAACGAATCATAAATAGCGTGCTGGATCCGTTTAATGAAAGCATATGACTTAGGCAACATGTATTTATTTCTTTGGATATTATCTTCAATATCTTGAAAATCGAAAAGGATCCTATCACAATTTAATTTATCTGACAATTTAATTCCTTGATTTTTCAAAGTTGAAATCTCGCTTATTATCTCATTGATATTTTCAGGATTCATATATAATATATATATATATATATATATATATATATATTTAATATGTGATATAAAATATATCATACAAAAAATATTTTATATATTTTTCAAAAATAAACAATAACTATGTTGAGCAATTATCATTCATTGGGTCTCTTATTTCGCCTTTGTGTCTTTCATAGGGTTCTTTTTCTTTGAGAGTAATTTTCTTTGAGAATATTTTTCTGTTTTTTTTCTTTGAGATTTTTTTCTCTCTTTTTTTTCTTTGAGATTTCTTCTCTCTTTATTCTCTCTTTGACCCTATGACCATTTCTCTTGGCCGATAATTCAATCTGAATTATCCAGTGGGGTTACCCTAATGTGACATAGAGCTTTTTGCATCTATATTACTGTTTATTTTTGACGTCCATAGTCATATATCAAGAAACATAGTCTCCAAGGGGGAATCTAACTCATCAAATAATGAATTAGAAACCCATGAAGGTATATTTCGTGAATGGGCGTCACGTGATATATATAGAGGACAGAACAAGACAATACAACATATAACAATGGACAATACAATGATATTTACAATGAACAATGAATGATGTATACAATGACAATTGTTAGTTAGTTAGTTAGTTAGTTATGGTTTAACGCCATTTTTTTCAGCAAAATATAGGCTATACAAGGCGGCCAGTATTATTGGTGGAGGAAGAACCCGGAAAACCCCCGGAAAGAACCACCGACCCACGAGAAATGACAATTGTATGGTATTTACAATGGATGATAACACTGGATTATAGAGGACAGCACAAGACAATACAACATAGAAAGATATTTACAATTAATGATAGGATGACAATGGATGATAGTGATGGGGCCGTCTTACATGCAAGTCATGAATCAATCATAAACCTACAAAACCAACATGGTTTGAATGTAAAATCATTCACACCACATGACGGTGTGACCTATCATTGGTTTCATGACTTGAGCTTCGCGCTAAAGCCATAATCATATAATAGACGGTATGGTATAGATAGTTCAGCTTCATAATTGCTGATTGAGATTCTTAGCTCAGTTATATACTATACTATTATCTGTCTTATGCATTATTTGGTTTAATTATTATATTACTTAAGAATCTATCAATATAGTCTTGAGGTGTTCTTATGATCTTGTCGCTGATTTTGTAAAGGACATTGTCAAGGACAGAGTCATTGATGGAATCTTCAACTCGTTTATCATAATAACGCTTCAACTCTCTGTATCGCTTACCACCACAATTGAGACACAACTGTGATTTTCCTCTCACACCTACCCCACATCGTATGCAGGTAGTGGTCCGAAACTTCCACGACGAACGCTTTGTAAATGATATCCACAGAATTCATTTCTGCATGATTTGTTACATGCGGTTACTGATCCTATCATCAACTATTTGCAATGATTCATTATATAATAAATTCTTTATTTAAATATTGTTTTAATTATAATATGGATGAGTTCGAGAGATTATCTAAAATTTCGCCTTGGAAAAATGCGAAATTCAATATCGATAGAGTCTCCACTGATACACCAAAGGGTCTAATAAGTGATAGAAGCATGATAGGCAGAATTCGTGATTGTTTTAATGAATTCAAACGCGATGGAGCATCTCATTGTTGGTCGACATTTCGAATTGATGGTTGTATTGATGCAACAATACACGACGAAAGCGCAGCAGTGATAATCTCACATCTTGACCAGAAAAAGTATTTTTTAGAGTGAAATTCATTATCCGTTTGGAAACAGGAGATTGGATTATTCGAGTCAAATTTGAGCCAATTTTAAAAGATAAAAGAACTGTCAATGTGAGTCAGGATGTCATCGTTGAATTGTCTAGCAGAACGAATAATAGAACACTTCACTAATGCGTTGCGTGGGAACAAATGAATGGGGACTAACAGTAAAGGAAAATGGAGCAACGACTCAAGATATAGCCAAATTAGAAACATCATTAAGATTTCCAATAACCATAATGGCGATAACAGGAGAAGCATTGCACGAATCATAATATAAATCAAAAGAAGCTCCAATTAAACTGTTTGACCATTACGAACATTCGTGGGCACCTGCAGTAACAATATTTCCTCGAGATAGAACAATAAAGTATCTACCCGCGGAGTTCTCCCTAGAATTCTCTGAAAAGAAATTATTTGATTTTTTTACGAGTTATGAAACAATGATCCTGTGTCAGTGTGATTACTTCACAGTTTGAAAATGAAGAGGGTAAATTCGATCAATTTGTAAGACCCAACGGCAAATTATACCTCACTGAAACCCTCCTAAATGAGATGAAAAAAACTAGCTAGTGGTTTTTCAACAGAACACGACGAACAATTATTAACAAATGGTTTTACAATTCCTTCAGATGCAGTTCATTTTGCGAGAAAGGAAAATACGTGGAAACCAACAAGAGCTGAATTTATATCAGATACCAGATCAAGCTGCGTTGAATACAACCATGGTGGATTATGGAATACAAAATATGACCCCAAAAATATTATTTCGGTTGATACAGTTTCGTGTTATCCTGGGAGTTTTCTCGTGTATGGAGAATGTGCTGAGTACTTCAAAAGATTTGAGCATCCTACACATGAGTTGACCCGTGTTGCAATTAATGGACCACTACCTGATTTTGATTTAACTGGATTCGCTCGTGTGGTATCATTTGAAACCGCTGAAGGACTTCATCCGTGCTGTTATGTTTGGATTGGTAGACTACTCTCTGAAAAATACTGGATGACAATAGTGTTATTATGGTATATGATTGATTCTAAAATGCTTATATCGCTGATTGTCAGTGAAGCAATTATATCATATCGAAAACAAACTGAAGTCTGGTTACCACAACCCGATAGTCCAACTAGTATAATCAGCGGAAATAGAAAACAATTTCCCGATCTCGACGAAGAATATATCGTGAAATGGTCCAAACAGATATTTGAAGTTAGAAATAAACAAGCAAAAGATCTTGGAAGAAGAATAATTGGTAAATTCACTCAGGATGAAAAAAATACGACAAAAAACGATATTATTCACGGTTGATTATAGATAGCGTTTAATACGATTTTATAATCGCGGATGTAACATCTAGGGGTATATATGTAAATCGTAAATACGCTTTTTTATCCGATGGAACAAAATTTGGTACAATTGTTACTTACAACGATGGACAAAATCTTCAGGCGTCCATGCTGGTTTATGCTTCTATTAATTTGTTCTCAATGATAAATAGGTTTTCTGACACCGAAGTTAGAGTAGCCACTGATTCATTTTATATAAACGTGAAACACAGCGAAGCAGTGGCCGAATTCACAAATTCTGACGAGAGTTGGGGATCATGGAGAATTAAAAAAGAAATACCGTGTGATTACTCCAAATCAGCAGATGTGACGATTAAAGATAAATACTTGAAACATAATCAGATATCAGAACAAACTAATGCACCATCGATATATAATCCAATATGTAGACATAAAACCAGTTATTTAAACGGCTGTGGTGGGTCAGGAAACACTACTAGTGCGATTGAATTATTTCGAGGGAAATCAAACATGATTGTGATAACACCGACCCACAGACTTGAAAGAGAGAAGAAAAAACGAGGAATTAATGCTTGTACTTATCAACGTTTCTTTCGATGGAAAGGTGACGAATGGACTCCTGATCGAATGGGCTAGAAATTTATTCCTGAAGTCATGATTTGGGATGAGATATGCACAGTGTCGTTAGATGTATTACAAAAGTTTCTCGAGTGGTTATTGCTATCGAATACAAGAGTGATAATGTATGGCGATCACGATCAACCACCACCATTTGTCGGTTTCTTTCCACATGATTGGCTAAAGAATTTTGTAGACTACTATGAAGAAATTAATACCGATCATATAGCACTTGATGAACAATTACGCGGGTTCAAGAAACTAATTAGATTACAACTGGATAGAATCCAATGTGAATTAGTCTGTGAAATAATGTCAGAAACCCCATTAAATGATTTCTGGGAAGCGTGGAGACCAAAAGATTTGATCGTGGCAAGTAGAAAAATAGTCAGAGACACACTTCAGATGAAGTTATTTAGAATGCATAAAGAAACATTTGCAACACTTCCAGTGCCCCTGTGTTATAGACCCAAGGATACACGAAAACAAAATATCGAAGTTGATATTCCTGGCTTGACCAAAAGCTAATTCTCGTATTAAATGATATTGTGCTGGTTGATATCAATGTCGTCGAAGATGCATTGCGCGCTGATAACACCCCATGGACTCTAAGTTACGCAGAGACAATACATTCTTCACAAGGATTGACTATATCCGATACAATAGTTTGGATCATAGATAATCACATCGAGTGGTCGAATTTAGTTTATCGTGCGGTGTCCAGACTTCGAAGAGTTGTTTTGGATTATAATGACACTACAATAAGTGATATTGTCAGCGTTGACACAATCAGACAAAGCTCTCTGGTTATAAACAACAGGATAAAACAAATAATGGAGAATTTGACATTGATGCTGAATTAATAATTACACTGAAACAACAACAGAATAAAATTATTGATCATAAGGAACACGCATGGGCATCTGCAGTAACAATATTCTCTCGAACACAAACAATAAAATATATACCCGTGGAGTTCTTCCCGGAATTCTCTGAGAAAAAATTATTCGATTTTATTTACCAGTTGAATAAAAACGATCCGGTGTCAGTGTGGTTACTTCATAGTTTTGAAAACCCCGAGGGCAGATTCGATCAGTTTGTAAGACCCAATGGAGAATTATACCGTACCGAAGCCCTCCATGACAAGATGAAAAAACTAGCTAATAGTTTCTCGAAGAGTTTCGACGACGAACAATTCTTAACAAATTGCTTTACAATTCCGTCGGTTGCAGCTCATTTTGCGAGAAAGGGAAACTCGTGGAAACCAACGCGAGGTGAATTTTTATCAGACATCAAATCAAGCTGCATTAAATATAACCACGGCGGATTATGGAATACAAAATACAACCCTGAAACTATTATTTCGGTTGATATAGTCGCGTGCTATCTCGGGAGTTTTCTCGGGTACGGAGAATGCGCTAAGTACTTTAAACGATTTGGACATCCCACCCATGAGATGGCCCGCGTTGCGATTAATGGACCACTGCCCGATTTTGATTTAACCGGATTCGAACGTGTGGTATCATTTGAATTAGCTAAAGGACTTCATCCGTGCTGTTATGTTTGGATTGGTAGACACATGTCTGAAAAACATTGGATGCCAATAGTGCTTTTACGGTATATAATCGATTGTAGCATGCTGATATCGCTGATTGTCGGTGAAGCAATTATATCATATCGAGCACAGACTAGGGGCTGGTTACCACAACTCAATCTAGATAGTATAATCAGCGAAAACAAAAAACAATTCCCTGATCTCGACGAAGAATATATCATGAATTGGTCCAAACAGTTATTTTAAATCAGAAACAAAGATGCAAAAGATCTCGGTAGAAGAATAATTAGTAAGTTCACTCAAGGTGGTAAATACGACAATACAAGATATTCTCCACGGTTGATTATATATAGCGCTAAATACGATTTTATAATCGCGGATGTAACATCTAAGTATACATATGTCGATCGTAAAGACGCTTTCTTGTCCGATGGAACCAAATTGGGTACAATTGTTACTTACAGCGATGGACACAGTCTTCAGTATACACATTTGAGGGTATCTATGCTGGCTTATGCTTCTATCAATTTATTTTTGATGATAAATATATTTCCTGACACCGCAGTTAGAGTCGCCACTGATTCATTTTACATAGACATCAAACACAGCAACACAGTGGCCGAATCCACAAATTCCGACGAGATTTGGGGATCATGGAGAATTAAGGGGGAAATACCGTGTGGTTATTCCAAATCAGCAGATGTTACGATTGAAGATAAATACTTGAAAAGCAACGAGATATCAAAACTATCTAATGCACCGCAGATATCTGATCCAATATGGATATTTAAAACAGTTTATTTAAACGGTTGTGGCGGGTCAGGAAAGACGACTCGCGCGATTGAGTTATTTCGTGGCAAATCAAACATGATTGTACTAACACCAGCACACAGTTTTGCCAGAGAGATGAAACAACGAGAAATTAATGCAAGCACTTATAATAGTTTTTTTCTATGGAAAGGTGACGAATGTACTCCTGATCGAATGGGTGAGAAATTAATTCCTGAAGTCATAATTTGGGATGAGATATGCACGGTGTCATTAGATGTATTACAAAGATTTATCGATTGGTTATTGCACTCGAACACAAAAGTAATAATGTGTGGCGATCACAGCCAACTACGTCCATTTGTTGGTTTATCCCCACATGATTGGCTGAAGAATTTTGTAGACTATTATGAAGAAACTAACACCGATCATAGAGCACTTGATGAACAATTACGCGAGTTCAAGAAACTAATCAGATTACAACCGGATAGAATCCAATGTGAGATAGCGCGTGAAATAATTTCGGAAACTCCCATGTATGATTTTTGGGAAGCGTGGAGACCAAACGATTTGATAATCGCAAGTAGAAAAATAGTCAGGGACACACTTCAGATGAAGTTATTTGAATTACATAAAGAAAAATTTTCAACAGCTCAAATGCCGCTCTGTTATAGACCTTCGGATACACGAAAACAGAATATTGAAGTTGATATTCCAGGACAACGTGAAAAGCAGAATTTAGTGTTAAATGATATTGTGCTGGTTGATATTAGCGTCGTCGAAGATGCATTACGCGCAGATAAATCCCCATGGACGCTAGGTTACGCAGCGACACATTCTTCACAAGGATTGACTATATCGGATACAATTGTTTGGATGGTGGATAATCGCATCGAATGGTCGAATTTAGTTTATCTCGCAGTATCCAGAGTACGAAGAATAAATCAGCTTCAAAGAGTTGTTTTAGATGATAATGACACTACAATAAGTGATATTGTCAGCGTTTACAGCGTCAAGGACATAATCAGAAAAAAACTCGCTGGTAATAAACAACAGAATAAAAAAAAATAACAGACAATTTGATATTGATGCTGAATTAATAATTAAACTTTAACAACAACAGAATAATCACTGCGCGAGTTGCAATTGTATAATGCGTTGGTGTCGGTCGGATTAAGATCCTCGCCAATTTACCGTAGACAGAAAGAAAAACAGTACTGGCCATACCAAAGATAATGTGATGCTGACTTGTCCTGATGCAACAGACGCAAAAGTGCTAGTTAAGACCACGCGGCGGTAATTGAGTATCCTCGGGTATCACTTTTTGTTGTTCACGAGTAAATCCTCGCTGATGAGCAGTTGAATCCAATCTATGGATTGCTGGTCTACCCGTGGATCGTATTATACTAGATAGTTTATGTGCGGTAACATTCCAAATAGGATCAGTAGCTCTTTTTTGCCACCTTCGAGCTCTCCTGGTTCATATAAATATCGTACAGTAACATTGCCGAGTATTGGTTGTTTTGCAAAATCATTTTGCGGTTTTACAGGTATATACTTTTTGTAATCGCGTTGTTAGGTTTGATATTAATTGTTCGAGTAATCTCATTATTCAGCGCGATAATTACTAATGTTAATCTCTTCACCCATTCACGAGATCGTTTATCCTGAATAAATTCCTTCGGGTGTTGATATCCAAATAACCGCTCAGCAAGCGTCCGATTAAATCGTGCTACAATTGCCTGATCGCGATGTAATGCAGTATGTCCTCGTCTGATGGTGACATTATGATGCTTCATTGTTGATAACATTGCACCCTTAAATTCCTTGCCAGGATCAACTTGTAATAGATTTGGCCAATACAGAGGACCCCTTCGATAAATCCTTTCAAATGCAAAAGCAACTTCAGTTGTTTTGTTTTTTGTTTTTAATGGCTCTGATTGTTTGTATCGACTCGCACCATCAACTACGGTTAGCGCTTTTTTGTAAACACCATCATGCAGCAGAAATAATATATCAGCTTGATGAACCTCATTAGGAGCGCTGAAATCAAAAAATGCAGGTAGTTAATTTGTTTAGGCGGTAGTAGATAAATTTGCCATATCGCCTGTTTGGATAACTAATCAGCTGCTGAAGTGCTATTTTTCATCTTTGCGGCGCTAGCGAGTTTACTGATTGCTGCTTTACCCCTCCAGTATCTTTTTGGAGAATAATAAATAGATGATCATTAATTGACCTTTCATCAACGATTTTATCAACCATGAAGTCAATTTTTATTTGAATGATTTATCAGTGATAGAATTCAACGCATAAAGCATTACGTCATCATGGACAAGTAAATTATTGACGAATCCACCAAGATCATCGACATATTCATTAATGTCGGTAATAAAATCAACAATATCATCACCGCTCAGCAATCGTGCGTTTTCATATAATTCCTTAAGTACTTCGTAGCATCTCTGATCATATACAGATGGTGCTACTAAATACAATTTATTCCATTTCAACCATCTCCTTACCAAATTAAGCAATAATTGTGTTTTAACAGATCCAGACGGGCCTATTAATATCATTCTGATCGAATTTTGTAAGGGTGGATGATGTTTAACTGTTCTCGTTTTCGTGTCGCTGAAAAACCAATTACATCCATGGTATAATATTATATCATGGATTTATATTGTTTACGCTGTAAAGTTAAATTTCCAACTACTAATTTATCTACGGTTGCAACAAAAAAATAAAAGAATAGCATACCGTGGAAAATGTTCCGTATGTGGCAGAAATAAATTGTCCTTTTTACCCACATAAAAAGACCGGCCGTGACATTGCAACATTAATGTCACAATTTCCAAAAATTCTTCGGGCTAACTATCCCGGAGAAAAAATATCGTCCAGGATAAAATTACTGCGGTCCTGGCACTCGACTTGACATCAGACTTGATCAACAAGATCAACAAAACTCCGGTGAATCTCCGATAAAAGCAACCGATATAGCGTGTCACGTTCATGATGTAGCTTATAAAAGTAAACATCTAGAACAACGACATATCGCAGATGTGAAATTGATTCATGCATTGAATTCTATAAAAATAAAAATCTCAAGGAAGGATTAGCCAATTGGTTAGGAAAATCTGCGATGAAATCCAAATTAGCAGTAGGTGCTGGTAATTAGTTGTAATGGAGTTTATTATAGCCAAAGAGGAATACAGCAAAATTATCTACCACCGAATAAAAGAATCTATTACGCACATCTTGATGTTAATATTCCTAATGAAGTTAATCAGGGTGATATTTTGTTTTTGCCTCATGATCGTATACGTAGAGTAACATTTAAATACGCATTAACCGTTGTTGATGTTGCAAGTAAATATAAAGAAGCAAAACCATTATCAACTGAAACAGCTACCGAAGTTGCATCTGCCTTCGATCGGATTTATCGACGATGACCCTTGCGATGGCCACAACTATTAAAAGTCGATCCTGGCAAAGAATTTCTTGGTGCAGTATCATCATTAATGAAGCGACATAATGTTAAAATATGACGAGGACATATTGAAATTCATCGTGATCAAGCGATCGCAGAAAGATTTAATAGAACACACGCTGAACGATTATTTGGATATCAATACACGAAGGAATTCATTCATGATACAAGATCTCATGAATGGGTTGCAAGATTACCATGTGTGACAGCTGCATTAAACAATGACGTTACTCGAACAACTGCCATGAAACCTATTTATGAGATTACAAGGAAATTTATACCAATACAGAAGAACGTTTCACCGCAGCCAATATTACAACTACAGATTATTCTCTAAGATACACAATTACCACCACATTCACTTAACTAGCACCTTTACGCCGTTTACATTCAAGACAAGTTAACATCACATTATCACGTTTATTTTTTTCTATCTACTGGAAATTGTCTAGGAATTTTACTCGAGTACTGCCTCAGCATTATACAACTACAGCCTTTTATTATAATAATTATTATTATTATATTATTATGTATGTTTTTATTACTTTTTTTAAAGCGATCTAATTTTGTTCTTACTATATCATCATCAACATTGCCATTAGTTTCTGACGCATCCGCGACAATCCTATGTAGCTGAGATATTTCCTGACGCGAGACACCGCAAGATACACTAAATTCGACCACTCGATACGATCATCCACAATCCAAATGACTGTATCAGAAATAGTTAATTCTTGAGATGAATGTGTTGTCATTGCGTATCCTAGCGTCCAATCCGATAACGCGCTATCAAAAACATTGACATCATTTAAAACAATGTCATTCAACACGAGATTTTTGTCTCCGTCTGTCCTGGTATGTCAACGAGAACATTCTCTCGTCCCGTATCTGCTGGGCGATAACATAATGGTACCGGCAACTCTGCTATTTTTATTTATGTAGCAGAAATAATTTTTATTGAAGTGTGTCACAAACTATCTTTCTACTTGCAACTATCAGATCATTTAGTCTCCACGTATCGCAAAAGTCGTTGAAAGAGGTTTCTGAGATTACTTCACATTGAATTTTATTCGGTTATAATCTGATTAATTATTTAAACTCCCTCAATGTAAAATCGTGCTTTTAATCGTCAGTTAATGATCATCGCTGCTCGTTTGTCGTTCATCGTGGCATCTATATTTTAGTGTCACTTATAATCTTAAACGTCAACAACACATGAGATGCTTCATTTTGATGAAATTCTTTCTTGGCATCATATAATTTTTTTATCAAGATTTTATCTGTGGGATCAACCAGATCTCGCATCGGCACAGGGAATATTCTATCAAGATTAAATTTTTTTTAGACAGATTGAGCTTGGATAATCTCTCGAATTCTCCCATCATTATAAATAAAACATGTATTTAAATTAAAATAGGACACGGTGGTGACCTAGGGGTTAAAGGTCAAACAATTTTTTAAAAAATTTAAATACATATGTTATATATATGAACATCGAACATATATGGCAGCTTGGATGAATTCCTGTACAGTTCTGTTGTTTTATTCTGTTATAATATTGTTTCATTCTGTTATAATATCTTGTTTTATTCTGTTATAATATTTTTTTTTATTCTGTTATAATATTTTTATTTTTCTGTTATAATATTTTTTTTATTCTGTAATAATATTTTTGTATTGCGATTAGTAAATTTTGATGAAATTTCATATTTTTTTTACTCATTTTAGTCTAAATATCATAGAAAAATCTATCAAAATTCTAGTATTTATGAGGTGAAACCCCGAGCATATATCTAAATGATTTATCGATAAATCGTTAAATTTGACATGTTTTGCTAATAAATCAACTAAAATCGGATATATTTTTACGAAAATATACAAAAAACAGGCAAAAAGAGATGAAATTAAAAATTGATCGATAAATCATTTAGAAAATTGCTGGGTTTTTCACCTACAAAAATCAGAAATCTGACAGATTTTCTACGATAAAATTGACTAAAATGGATCAGAAAAAAGATGAAATTTCATCAAATCTGTAAATTAAATATTCTGTTTTACTGAAATCAGATTTTTTATTCAGAGCTATATAATATTTTTTTTTAAGTTCATCAAGTTTAATGCTGGAATGCGCGTAGTTTATAGTATGATCTCGGTCACACGTGATCATAGAAATATGTTCTCGCCGCAATCTGTCTAACTGTTATTACGTCAGTATATAATCTTAGTCACGGAACTCATCAATAACTAAATCAACGATGTTGAATGAAGACTGTGTCAATATTAATTTGTTTGCATTTCCGAGTGCTTCTTTGTCGTGTTCTTACGTGCTTAGGCTCGAATAAACAGTAACATAGAAAGAGTGAAAATAACAAGCTTGTAAAAACTTATTAAACAATTTATTGAGCAGAAATATTTGCCAGAAAAGAAAAATAAACTTACGGTTATAATAATCAATTCCAAAATAATCGAAAAATAATTCAAAATATTATTCACATGAAAAATTGCAAAAGCCCTGGTAATAAAATGTCCAAATAACTCCAAGTTCGAATCTTAGTGAAGTATCAAAGATGGACGACGATGTCAGGTGATGAAGTCAGTTCTTGGTAATATAATTCAATGAACACAATTACTTTCCAGATAAATAACAAATTAAACCCTCTTGATACACATCGTATGACCAACTAAAAATAGAAAGATGTTTATAACAAAGTTCCATAATGTCCATGGAATCAACAAATCATTTTAGAAACTTCTTTACAACTCTGAAGCCAGGTAAGAAATGAGGTTAACACCTGGTGTTTATTCATAAGAGTACATGTCATCCCACTTTCTAAAATAAATATCTCCCAACGAATATATCTTAAACTTAAAATGTCAAATTTGAATCTGACAAACAATTAATTAAAATGAAAAATAAATGACCCAAATCAAATACACGAAACACCATCCCCCATAAAATAAAAAGAAAGGTTTATATGATAAAACTTTATTTCTACCACAAACCAATTTACACCTGAAGTTAAAAGAACTCGTATAAATTACACAGTGTATAAGATATATATTATTATACACGGGAAAGAGCGTCTGCTGTTAAATTATCTTTTCCCTTGATGTGCCGTATGTCAATATTATGTTCCTGCAATAACAAACTCCACCTTAGTAATCTTTGATTTTTATTTTTCATCTTGCCGATGAAAGTAAGGGGGTTGTGGTCACTAAAACTATAATCGAGGAAGGAGCTGAACTAAGATCAACTTCTAAATGTTGTAATGCCAAAATCAATGCCAAACATTCCTTCTCGAGAGTTGAATATTTTCTCTGGTGCTTATTTTTTTTTAAAATAGCATACTGGATGTTCAATACCATTTGTGTCTTCTTGAATTGAATAAAATTGCTCCAACACCAACATCAATTGCATCGACAGATAATTTTGAAAGACTGAAATTTGGAGCTTCAAGAACTGGTGCTGTTTCAAGTTTGCCTTTTAACTTGTCAAAAGCCTCCTGAAAGTTATCAGTACAAAATAACTTGTTCATCTTCTTTAATAAATTTGTCAGGGATTCTGCAATTATAGAAAAACTGGAACATAATTTCCGATAGTATCCGGCCATACCTAAAACCGCATCAGTTGATTTCTATTTTCAGGCACAGGGAATTTAGAAATAGCGTCAACCTTAGCATATATTGGTTTAACTTGTCCATTTCCCACAATATGTCCTAAAAAGTCACACTAGCACGGCAGAACTCACTTTTAGATACATTAACTGTCAAATATGCATGATTGAGTCTGTCAAAGAATTTTCGAATTGTTGCTTGATGTTCTATCCAGGTGTCGTTGTAGATGATGACATATTCTTTATAGGCATCACAATTTTCTAGACCAGAGGTGATCATATTCATGAGACGATGAAATGTACTTGGTGACCCTTTCATCCCGAATGGCATTACTTTATATTGGTAAAGTCCTTCTGGAGTCACAAATGCCGAGATTTCTTTTGCTCGTTCCGTTAGTGGAATCTGCAAAAATCCTTTCAGAAGGTCAAATTTGGTGACATACTTGGCATTCCCGATTTTATCAATAAAATTTTCTCACACTGTTCTCCATCCTATAATCAGTGCACGTACGGAAAGTTTCATCTGGTTTTGGAACAAGTATGCATGGTGAACTCCAAACACTTTTACTGGGCTCGATGAAATCATAATCCAGCAAATACTGAATTTCATTTTTTAAGTATTCCTGTTGGAGTGGATTCATGGATGTTGTTTGACAGGTTTGGAATTTACAATTTCAACGTCATGAAAAATTTTGTTTGTCTTTGTAGGAACATTTGAAATAAGTGCTCATATTCAAATAATAACTGTTTCAGTTCATTTCTTTCTGGCACTTGCAAATGTGACCGTTTCTGGCCTAGATCTTTCATAATTTCTGAATTACAAAGATTAGTCATTTCAATATCAGTAGAATATGATGATATTCCTTCACTGATTGGAACAGATACAACTAAATTAATTACAGGTTTAACATGGCTATCTCTTTCAATATGCACTTTTAGCATGTTAATATGGCAGAGTTGTTTCTGTTTGCGCCTCCCAGGAGTATTTATGATGTTATTTAAGTCATTAAATTTCCTGTCAACTGTGTAGGGACCATAATATTTGGCATGAAGAGGATTTTGTGGAATTGGTCAGAGAGCCAGGACTCTATCACCAGGCTGAAAACTCCTTTCCTTCGATTTTATATCATAACTTGATTTCATTTTAGATTAAGCTTAGTGCAGATTTGCTCTTGCGACCTCACAAGCGTTTAACAACTTGTATCTAAAATCAGAAACATAATCAAGAAGATTGATCTCAGTATCTTCATTAGAGAGAAGTTTCTCTTTCAATAACTTCAGTGTGTCCAAAGGGACTGAATCCGAAAGATTCTTGAACTGATTCTCTAACAGAAAACAATAGTAAATGATTGCCTTCATCCCAATCTTTATTCATATCAAAACAATATGATCGGATCATATTTTTCAAAGTCTGATGAAATCTTTCTAATGCCCCTTGGCTCTCAGGTTGATAGGCAGAATATTTGAATTGCTGAATGCCCGATTCAAACATAACTTGTTGCAAAATTCCAGACATGAAGTTTGAACCTTGATCAGACTGTACAGATTTGGGAAGGCCATACTAAGTAAAAAAACTTTATCAAAGCTTTTACTATTGTTTTAGATTTTATATTCCTCAACGGATTTGCCTCTGGAAACCTTGTTGACACATCATTGTCAGCATATATTGGTTACCTGACTTGGTCTTGGGTAATGGACCTACACAATCTACCATAATTCTACTAAATGGTTCGTGAAAGGCAGGAATAGGTTGTGGATGAGCCTTAGTTATCTTCTGATTTGCTATCCTACCATTTGACAAGTATTACAAGATCTTACAGTATTTATTTCATTTCTTGCTCTGTTCAAGCGGTCCGGGTAAGCTTTCCTGGATATGTGGAAGCCGATGTTACATCGTGTAGCTAATTCCCTGGGGCCAAATTACAGTGACGGGGCAGCAGCATAGTATTACGTAACTATTCACTAAGGAGATCATAATGCATAACTGCAGGTGCCAATACCGCAGTCATAGCTGTACTCATATTCTGCCGTTACCAGGTAACTGAGACCCAGTTCAGATTTGTTTGAGTAATCAATGTACACGTGGCAAAATGATGTAGCTGCTCGAAATGCGGTCTCCCAGCATTCTGTCGTTCATCTACTTCTCTTTTTAAATTTCAATTAAATTTAAATCTTTCTTCTCCGGGGTAGCACCATGACGGGGCAACAGCATAGCATTCCATAGCTATTTGCCTAGAATATCCTCATGCTTAGAGCCGCAGGTAAACCCATTCTGCTTTTCTAGTTGCATTCATGTTCTGCTCTCACAAAAATGACCTACACCTATATAACAGCATGACCGAACGAACGATATTTGAATTATAGTACCAAAGACTAAGAGGTCAGGAACACCGTTTAATGCCAGAATAATTGGCTATTTAATTAATCCTGGGGGAAGGAATGGTGCCGTATCCCCCAGGCATTTATGCGCTCATACAGTGCTATTTAATTTGGTCGACAGGTCAGAGTCGCTATTGAGCAAATATCGAACTGAATGTAAGACCCTGGGTGAGTGTGAATAGACCCAACATACACCCAACCCTACGAACTAGTAGGAATGGCTTCTAGTTGTGGCAAAGAAGGAAAGTTACTCAGCAAGCCAGCCCATGGATGTTGTAACCTTGAAACGCCGAGAACTTACTTATTTTAAATCTAGTCCAGTTTTACTAATGTACAGAATAAATACCAAGCATGTGTGAGCCACCTGTGCAATTAAATAAAATCCATAAAGTAGTAGAATTTTACATATTTCCTAATAATACCAATGTTTTTAGTACAAAGTGTACATATTGCAAGTCCCTAATAGTTTGAATGCTAAAATGTCATTGCGATTTATAAAAGTGTAGTCACTGTTAGGTAAACTATCTTGTTAATTTTGACCAGTGTTCAAAAACGAGCAAGTCAGGTTTCGTAAAAGTAGCTTGATCGAAAAGGGTTCTCTTACCAAATGAGAACTCATTTTTTTAAAAGGCAGTAACCCTGGGAAGGGCTTTATGGCAGATAACATGAAGGTTCCCAGGCTGTCTTCCATCTTGATAAGTTGCGCGGCAGTTTTGATTTCTTCTGTCGTAGATTTGAGAAAGAAGTAACCGTGTAGAGAATCCAGGTATTCCGCCGCTTCTATCAGCTGTGTGAGGGGGTATTGATGGAGGGCATCATAGTGATTGCGGGCCATAATCCTGTTTGAGAAGTCCCACTGGGCTGGTCTAGATGTTGGAACTTTAAGAGACCGGAATCCAATGTGTTTTATGGCGCTAATGAAGTGTCCAGTATTTCCTTATGTACTTTATTGCCGTTTTGAGTCTCACGCACGTATATTTTTTGTCCAGCTTGCAAGTTGTTTTAAAGAATGTTATTTCTTCTTCATCATCATCCATTTCTTCTTCTTCCTCTCCTGATGACGATGATACCTACAAGTCTGTTTCCAAGTTGACTGCTAGGCTTCGTGCTTTCGTGCCGGTGGGGTGGATGGCACAGTGGTGGCAATTTTGAATAATGACTTCAATTTCTCCAATCCAGCAGTGAAATATCGGATCTAGCTAATGGGTAGAATATCTGTAAGCAAGGTTGGAGCAGCCTTTCTAGTTACCGTTTCAATTGCAGTGGCTACCGTAAAATTTTGACTGGCCAGCTACCTAACTTCTGGTCGGGGTGAGGTAATTTTTTCATAGACTGGTGGGGTCTCCCTCCGCCTCCGTTCACGTGGACGAACGAAACAAACAAGCCAAGACATGTACGAACTACATGACGCTGCCTGAAGAGGGATTCGTTGCAATTTAATAGGTCGTTATTTTTTTGGCAAAACGAAAGAAAGCGCATAAAGATGTCGAATCAGTCACAGTCATTACACCTGCATTAGCAATTGTCGTTGAACCTATGCTTGGAACCGATGCCGCCGAAAACGTATAGAAAGTTCCTTTGTCAAATGACACATTTTCGCGCAGAATTGGAGACTTATCGTCAGATTTAAATGATAAAATTTGTAAACACTTTGACGTTGCATTTTCTCTGATGTGGTCTCTTCAAGCCGATGAATCTACAGGCGCTAGTGGCAATTCATAAAGGATGGAAAATTTGTGAACGAGCACTTATTTTGCAAAGATATGGAAACAACGACGACCAATACAAAACCTTTGGCTCTTCAGCCTACAGTGGAAAAATTGTGCCAGCGTTTGCACCGTTGGATGTCCTTCAAGGCAGGGAATACAGAATGGATTCATCACTCTCGTGCGCCAAGAAAATCCAAACGTGTTAGTTGTTCACTGCTTTCCTCGACTCTAAATATGCGCCGAACGGTTTGGAGTCTTCTCTGAACCAAATCATTCAAGTTGTAAACTTCATCCAATCTCGACCGCTTAGCTATCGAATTTTCTCTCAACTCTGTGACGCGATGGATTTAGACTACAAATGCCTGCTGTAACATACCGCCATTTGTTGGCTTTCAAGGGGAAAAGAATTAAAGCGTCTCTTCAAGCTCAAGATTGAAGTGATTTCGTTCTTGAAGAAACAACACACTTTGGATTCTGTCTCCATGACGAAATCTGGTGGTTGAAAGTTCAATTTATCTCCGATTTATTCGACAAACTAACTTCACTGAATGTAAGTCTTCAATGAACATCGGAAAATATTATCACTGCAACATTAAAACAAAGGTAATTTGATGAAACGTTGTCGCTGTGGCAAACTATGTTCTCGACTGATTTCCTACTGTAAACGAATCTCATTCCAACACGAAAATCATCCCGGAAATTCTGGACACAAAAGGAGGCCAACAATTGGCATTGCAACATCGCTTCCCATTACATACAAGAGATGAAAATGGATGGGTGATCAATCCATTCGTAAACAAAGAAACGACAAGTCTTCCAACGGAAGAAGAATAACAGCTCATTGATTTAACAAGAACATCTCTCCTAATATATGGCCGCACTGTCGATCGAGTCCTCAGTGCACTGGATACATGACATATAAATTGTTGGAGAATCGGTTTCGAAAATGTCGTTTCACCGTAAGTTTACATTTGACGAATGGAATATTTTTCCCCAGATCTTCTTTTATAGCAATGTTGATAGTGCCAAAATACAACTTACGGGTGAAGATGTATACATTCGCGGTGAATTTGATAGGCGTTTTATATCAGTTACATACAACCATATTTAGACTATTGTAATACAGTATGGGGTAATTCAAATGATACAAACATATCAAAGTTGGAAAATCCTCATAAAAGAGCATTTAGGCTAATATCGAACCAGAAAGAAAGCAAGGAAAATTTAGCTGGTAAGTTAAAAATATTACCTATTAGAGACCGAGAATGTTTAAGAAAAGCCAAATTAATGTACAGGATATCCAAAAATAGTGCTCCTGAATATTTACAATCCCTATTCCAGTATAGGCTACCTGGTAATACACCCCACCTGCGATCAATATCTACAAAACAGTATAAAATTCCCAAACCAAATAAGGAATTAGTCATGAAAAGTTTCCAATACTCTGGAACTTTGCTCTGGAATAGTATTCCAGTTAAGATTAGAAATGCCCACTATATTTTCATCTTCCAAACCCAATATATCCAGTCGCTTCTGAGATGCTGCTGAATTAAATAAATTCCTTGTATGAGGGCCTCAAGGTAGATTAGTTCTTAGCTAATTGTATTACCCTCTTTAAATAAAGTCATTATTATTATTGTTTCCCCTTTCATCGTCACCGTTCGAGGCAGATTCCACTATAAAAGGAATGACACGCATTAAAAGTACGGTGGTGTTTCCTACTTTATACTACACCACATCGGAGTACACGATGATCAAATTCAGTCCTTAGTTCAGTTCTTCCGGAGAACGAAATTATTTTCCAAACTCCAAATTGTTGCAATAGGACGGTTTGGCTCAATACTTGAGTATCCTGTTGTCTCGGTAATTTAATTCAATTCAGTACAAAAACTAATACCTAGCACTTTATCCCCCAGATATGTCATTAGTAGGAGACGAGATACTTTATGGTACTTAGTGGAAGCATATCTTTGTCCATGGCTCTGCCAAAAACAGCAGGGACCTTGGTAGCAATCACATTCACCAAGCGTTAGCCACTAAAATTAAAGTCTGCAAAAATCTGAAACCCATTGGTGTACCATTTAAATGTTTTGTTCGTTCGATCAAACTTGGTGTCAACTTCCGTTACAATAACTGGGTGATTGCTCAAGCAATCTTGCACAAAGGTTGACCATAAATATGTAATGCAATAATCCTGCTGTTCCCCTTCGATGCATATTTCAAAGAAAGATTAGGAAGAAAGCTATGCAACGGCTCACTAAAATTGTCCACACTTGTTTGTCATCTTGTTACAATCTCGCATTTTTGATGGCATCACTGACGACATAATACACCACAAAGGTTTGTCAGAAAAAGAAAATTGGCGTATTAGGCACACGTACTCCACATTACACCCACAAGAGTTGCTATTGTACATCTTGCAGAGAAGAATTGGGTGAAACAGTAGTCACTGCCATTGTAGTGGCGGCTAAGGTTTTTTTTGAAAGGTATGGTGGTAATTTCTTTTGATAGTCCATGACTTGCGAAGGATCGATCCAAGAATCAAAACTTGGATGCTTTCCAATTTTTTGACAAATCGTTTACCCATTTTTCTGCTTCTTTGTTCTGGAATGCCTTCCATGTCGCACACTTTCTCTTCTTTCGTGTTCATGCAATAGTAACGTTCCTTTAAACAAAACCCCATTCATATTTTCCAATTTATAGACGGCAGGATGACGGCCAAGCACTCGTCCAGTGACATTAAACTAGGTCTTGAGTCCAGTTTTGTTAACATTTGTCCAAAGTGCTTGTGTTTTTCACCATGCGCACCCATGCTACCAACATTTCAACTTTATCGTTAACTTTGTTCTTGGGACTCACACCTTGCAGGGCACGTCCGATACTCCCATGGTAAGATTGATTGTACGCTTGAACAAGGTGGGGTAAGACGTCTATGTACTTGAGAGTGTGTTGATGTGTAACATATCTACATATGCTTTCTGTCAAGCGCGTTGTAAACCTTCCACGATGCTGGCTTTGGTTTCGAGATCCTTTTTAGCAAAATAATGAATGTCTCGGTTTCTTTAATTCTTCTTTGGAAAGCATGGTTCACACATTCGGTACCTTCGTCGGTTTGGCATCCAAGGGGATGAAAACAACATTGTTTCAAGATCAGTTTGATGAATCTCATTAAGTCACCACTTGATTTTGAAGTCAATGGCACGACCCATGCAAATTAAGCAAATACGTCGATGACACAACACCAATACATTTAGCCAGGGTTGTAGGATGACGAATATAAGACATTTGCTGAAACGGCTTGCCATTGATGATCGATGCCCTACATATGGGTGTGACTTCTGGAAACTTTTTGTCGAACAGTTTGTGAAAAGTGTACGTGTTCTTGTAACCATCTTTGCAAACGAATTAAATGATGACTTTTCAGTCGGCTTTTATAGCACCATACAATTTCTGAACTCCTCCATAACCTGTAGGATGTGATGTTTAACCCGTTCTCCATTATTGTTAATAAGTCACCCACTCTTCATAGATGCTTCTCGTTTTTGCATGTGGCATTTTCCTGGATTATATGCTTTGCATGTACGACAAGTGACAGGTGTCGAGGAGGGGGATGTCTCAACATTAGCAATCTGTTCTTGTTTCACTTCTGTCTTAACACTTCCTTTCTCTTCTGTTTAAATAGGGGTTGCCATCATCTTTATAATCTAGGTGGTGTTGTAAACTCGCGTCATTTGAATAGTTGTGTTGTTAACTTGCGTACATTTTCTGATGAGTTTGAAACCCTATTTCCTTCTCCTTCTCCCTTGTCTGTATTGGTTACTGGGAGTAGTGTTGGTGGACTTTTCATCAGTTTTAAAATATTTCAGGGCTGGTTGAGTTGTTTAGTCTACAGATTTCTGGTGAACGATTTGCTGTTGTTGCAATTGTTGACCGTACCCATGTAATTGTTCTGTTGTTCACAAATCGTTGCGATCAATCATCGGTTGTTGTAACTGGGATCTCACGGACAAATGTAGACTGCAAATAAGAGGTTATTTGTTCTTGCCAACGATTGTCTTCTATCTATCATATGTACGACACTAAAGATTTCGTCCATCCATCAGTTTCCGGAGGTCACATCTGAGATCTTTTAACTTCAAAGGTCCCTTTTATCTTCATGTACATTTAATCTTGCAGCTGTGGCGGGTCATACACTTCACAAGAGCCCCATCCTAGGTCATACTATTGCTTTAATCAGAAGTCCTAACATAGGTAAACTCTTTCGCGACTTACCAATATCAGCTTCTTTTGACGAATATATATTTTCCATTTGACTATTTGGCGAGGAACGTGTCGATGATTGACTAATCATTTTTGTCTGATGCTTAGACAAAGATATCATTCAAAAACATTCGCACACCGATCTATGACATCTTTGGAGGCAGATTCAATGATTTGTTATCGGACGGGTGGAGAGGCTTTGGATAGGACGGACAACCAGTCCATATTGTTGACTTTAGAAGAAGGATGTCATATTGGTGGATATATTTGGGGGTTGTTTTGTTTGGTTTGTTGATTCCGGTTCTCACACCAAAACTACACTTGACACACGTCCTTTAAATTTGTTTTGGCACAATCACTTTCTCAACAAACTGGCAATATGTTTTTGGATATCGCCTAAGACTCCTCCTCTCTGTGGGCACCTCCTTTCTTTGGATAAGTGTATCTTTTCTGGCAGTCACAGAATTGGGTATGATTTAAAATAATATGTATATGTGATGGTAAATGTGCTAGGGTTTTGTTGCCTCGTACAGCGTCACCCCGAGTGCTTGTTTTCCCTGCTCTAGTTATTTTCGAATTACTGAGCGCGACTCAACCCATGCTGTATGTGCAAATCGCCTGCAATGAAAACCTAAGTACCTAGCTGCGCAAATCTATCACAGCTATGATACATCTAGAGCAAATTCTCTATAAACAAATTACACTACGACGAGTCTTGCGAGGAAGCTTATGTCTTTACGGGAGCGAAACGTCAGCTGTGGAGGTATTGAAAGTTAAGATTCGTTATCGCTATCTGTTTTATATGACTTGATACATATATTAAATTGTTTCGAATTTATTCTAAAATCTATATAGAGTCAATACCTAGGCTATACAACGCCATGATATTAAAAATAATATAGACTGGTTCGAGAGAGCAATTTGTTGTAACTGAACAGACAGATTGAATCTAAATATACGTTGCATGCATTGAACAATTAATGTAATGAGGGACGAATTCACGCGCGCACATGAGCAACATATCAATACAGAAGCATATAACAAGGCTTTGCGACCAACTGGTCGAGCGATCGTTCAGTACAGGGAGAGAGGGTTGGACCATGCATGGGGCGTCTTTAACCTTGGAGTAGAGTGTGTGGAACCGAAAATTCATTTTTGGATGTCAAAGGTGCCACGATAGCTAGATAGATAGACATCAATATATATATATATATATATATATATATATATATATATATATATATATATATATATATATTGATGTCTATCTATATATATATCTATCTATATATATATATATATATATATATATATATATATATATATATATATATATATTACGTGTTCCATGTCATATTTATTTTTACTATTGACATCTGAACACAATTATATGGCATTCCCATTTTAATTTCCTGGTATGAAAGATAGATTCATACTTTCATGCATTCCGATTTCAATATCGTTATATGAACGTTATTTGAACATTCATACCTAATCCAATAAAACTTAATGAATTGATAAATTGATGAGTTGATAGATTGATGAATATATGAGTATTATATTGACAAGAGCATAAATAACATGCTTTGGTCACTCTTAGTGTTTAGCAGAACCTTGTTTATATTGGGGTGTAGATCATATACTTTTCTTTTTAATTGGTGATAGGACGTTATTAACGTTTGTTTAAACTTCCATTCGTTGTGTTACTTGTTGTTGATATTTCCATGTTAGGAACTTTATAATTTTCCTTTTCTTTTTGTTTGTAATGGTGTTTAGATTTGTTCATATTTAATTAGCGTTAATAATAAACAACATCTCATTAACGCAGTTCGATTTCGATATCTTCATTAATGCTGTCCCAACCCGGCTTCATCTTCTGACACTAGGGTAAAGTCATGGCTCGGCTAATTGTTTTTCGGATGACGGGACTTCTCAAGTTTCCAATATGGACAAGGGAAAGACGATGTTGGCGGTTTGCACGTCTTTGAGGTGATAGCTGTGGGTGTTCGGAATCATACACAACAAACAATACACTGAAGTAAATAGTTTGAGACATGTCTCTATTTCATTTGTCTGAGAAGGTTGGAAAAACAAAATCCTCCCGTTTGCTTATTCCTCTTTATTTTAAAAAGTTTTTCTTCAAAGTATGTTGCAATTTGATTGATCATATGAAATGCCAAAAGATCTGCCCCATTGCAGACTTGTATTCTTTGGACGACTGCTTTGTTTCAGATGGTGCGCTCAATGTTTGGCTAGACGTTGATCTTTTGTTTGACGGGACTGTCCTTGTCCTTTCCCTTTTGGATAAGAAAATGACGATCATGTCAGTGTGCCCGTCTTTAAGGTGGTATATTTGGGTGTTCAGGAGTGCATTAACACTGATTGCCATCGTGTATCACAAGTCTTTTTTATATTGGAATGCGTTGCCACTGATGACAGGTAACACACGTTGTGGAGAGGATTGCAACGGACTGGATCGCGTCGAGACAGGACTCCATTTGCCATATCTAGTAAACTCTGTAAAATGCTCGATCTCTCTAGTACTTTGATTTTTGGGGCAGATAATTAGTGAAAAGCTGTCATTACCGCTAACGATGAGGAGTCACTGGTAGAAAAGTTATTGGAGTTTCCATTGTTTAGTCAAAGGAGGAAGAACGAATGTCAAATTGGGTTTGTCTGGCATAACCAGCAACTGCGAAATGGAGAAACCTGAGGCTACTGGAAACCAAGTCATCATCGCTGCAGGTAGTGTTTGCGAAAATAAGGTTGGGTAATGACCAAAGTGCCTCTCTTGCCCTTTTCGTTTTCTGATTAGTCTTATTTTTCTGTGGGCTTTTCTTTTTCTGTGAGCTGGTCTTGACACCACTGCTTTTTTCCGTTGAGCTATTTTGGTAGGGGCTTTGTTTCGTGGTAAGTACTTTGGGAATATTGGGGTCCCATTTTAAGAGGGAGCGAGTGATTGCATCTCCTAGAAGACCGTAGTCTGATACACGATTTTAAACATTTTGTTCAAAGGTCGACTGACGATTCGGTGTGTGACTAAACGAACTATCGTGTGCAGTTTAATTGACTTTCAAGTTCTCATCCAGTCCATAATGCAATTCTTCTTTCACCACTCGACCGTTGCTATAAGTGTGAGTCAATACTTTCACTTTACCCTCCGTATGCATTTTGAATTGTGGGTCTCGTTATTAGTAGCCGTAATGTATAGGACCGCCGCTAGAAAAACTTAGAATCTTGTCGTCGGGAAGCTTGTCAATTTAAACTCGTAGACGGTCTCATTCGAGTTTTGGGTAACAATAACCAAGGAGATCAATTTAAATGCAACTGTTCGTGTCCAAATATAACATATTATCTCCTAACAGTTTTAAAACGCTGTACATTTTTAAGCTAGAATGTGCGAAGTCACCTACGCCTCAAGGTTTACTTCTAAATTCATCGTCTTCTACAACGTCAAGTTCTTTTTCGCAATTGTCTAAAATCAAATCCTCACAAAAGATGTCCACGTGTTTGATGGATGTGTTTTATTCTAAATCATCTGGTTGTAGCGGAAGTTTCTGTCAAATACTAACTTAGCTAAACACGGCCATTCCGACATTTTGACCAAGCAAGCAATTTAACATCACTTTGGCAAACGATGGCCTGTATTCGTTTTTTTCCACGTCGTCTAAAGTTATACCTTTCTGCTCCAAGTATTTATCTTTGAATCGTGTACATGGAACACAAATTCTACATCGCCTTGGTCCCTGTTACCCTATGCTTGAATGAGACCGTTTAGAAGCACGGACAGACAGACAATCATCCCGACGACAAGACTCATGGCGCTCATAAAAATTACGGATACCAATACCGAGACTCACAAGGATAACTGCACACGGATTGAAAGGGTTGATTCTCAATTATCGCAACAGTAGAAAGGTGAAATCTGGCGTATTCAAAGAAACCTTGCAGTGCTTACAGGGTGGGAATTTTAACATCACCACCTCTAAACCACACAGGGTTGAACGTTTACCCACACACCAAATCGTCAGTCCACCTTCTGAAAAAGTGTATCAAATCGTGTACCATAAGTAAAAGCCACTTCCCAACTACCTCCCGTTACCGTATGGGCATGTCTATATAAAACATGGTTCCAACAGAATAGATTCCAACACAAAGGATTACTTTGAAGCGACAAGAATTAAGTGAGAGACCTGATGAGACATTTAAGTTCAAACCTTACCATTTTCCTGTCTTCTTGCCTGACCATTGTGATTGTGCTTGTCGATTGGAGACGTTTCAAAAATTGCCACGGATAGGTTTCACGGAATGGTGTAAACTCTGTTCTTTATTAAATACATATACTCTAGTTTCCATTTTGGCGTATAACGATATCCGAGAGTGATTAATGTACATTGTGTTGTATTTCAAAATAGTGAGTTCGGTCCATCAAATGTGTCATGTGCAAAGTACTTTTGATGGGACGAACCGAATGTATTGAGTGCACCGACGATATACGTGCTGGTCTACTATAAGGACTTTCACATCTACAGCTGTAGAGGTATGTAGGTTTATTCATTACTTTTATATAAGATATAACTGTTGTACTACAACTTGTATTTTGTATGTTTGCTGTAAGGCTTTGATTTATGCATTATATAACGCACATATTTATATTCGTGTTTGTGACATGGGAAGAGATTTTTATAGTAATAAAATGCTTCATTTTTTAAAAACAATTAGTATAAAGTAGGATTCGGATCAAGCAGTGTTAGATTTACTTCTAAACGCATTGTTTTTGTATTTATTGCCGTGTATATCATTATTATTATACCCGTGTCATGTATAGTCCACGGTATTGGATATGATTTCATCTGCGTATAGATGTGTAGAGCTATGTAGATCAATATGCTGTCTAGAGTGTACAAAGTGATCCGAGCGTTCAAAGTTATATGAGTGATCAGGGTCGACGTGGCGCAAGCTGTAAAGCAAACCGCATGAATTAATCGAAGAAGCTGTGAAGCTGACCTGTATCAGCCGTATAGCTGACGTACTATGTTCTGATGACGGGGTGTTTCTCCCTGCATACAATCTTGTACCCGTAAGCTAATTTTGGGTTTCGTAAAACCCATTGGATCTTTCGGGACTGTAAAGATAACATGTATATATTTCCCTTTTCTATTTGAGTAATTTCATTTTCTGAGTGAAATCCTTTAGCGACATAAGTCATATTCTGCATTATTTACTAAGTGGACTATATCCCTCTTTGCATTTTTGCATTGTGGAATCACTGTGAATCATTCACTCATTGTTTTTTTTTTTTGTTTTTTGTTTTTTTTTATTGTTTGTTTCTTGGGTTTTTTTTGTCTTTTATTTGTAAAGAAATTTATTTTTAGTTTTTATTACTACATTTGTGTGTTCTTATGTTAATTAATGTAATATTTTCCCTAATTGTAATTAATCCTTTTTGTAATATATATTTATGAAAGTATTTATAAATTAACTGTTCATTCCAGTCAGTCCTTTTTAAACTGTATCTGTATCATCGTCAAAAGTGTTATGTTGTGAATCCATAAGTCTCACCCGGTTATCTTGTTACAATAGGGAAGGATTACCTACTGTGAATAATTAAGCTAGAACATGATTTGTCTACTTTGACCTGAGACTGAATTGAGATACAAAGTACAGTTTTTTAGGTTTGGCCTGAAGCAGCGAATGTATCGATGGATACATAAAGATTCAGCTATTCTGGAACATCATCGATGATCTCAGCACCGTCCGTATCTTTATATGGCATTTCCACCCATCATACTACGGTAACGTTATGACGGTACCTTTGAGAGGGTAGTACCACTGTCCATAACGAAAAAGAGAATATTTTAAAAAACTAGTCATTAAAAAACGAACGATGTACAAGATCGAAACTTCATTGCGACTAGTATAAAAAGGAATAAAATCCATGACTGATATTAACTGCAAAGATCAAGCGAAAAATATGAATACTTTTAAACAGACATCATTGAAGTAGAGTGCGATGCTGTACCTTGCGATTGCAGGGATGTCATTCGATGTGACCGTAGCGCTTCCGTATAACATAATGGGAACTTTAATATGACTACTACCACTACATCTACCCTGAAAGCTATTGATATGCGTGGCAAACCTGATGGATGCCAAAGCGATGCCACACAGGAGTTGGTCAAACTACAAGTAAAACGCAAACTCAAGAATCATTCATTCTTTTCCAAAGTAAATGAAGACTGATTATGGGAGGACACTGTTTCGGTTACAAATATAAACGAGGCTATTGGCCATGACCTTGAAATCCCTGATTCTTGCAACGATGCTTTACAAGAGAACTTTCGTTGTTTGCTTGTTGAGTTGAAAAAACTCATTTACTGACAGCTGGTCAAAAAACAAGTGAAACGCAAAGAACCATTGCATACGTTACATGGTACAATGAATGGTATAAAAGGACTGATTCAGATGAAAGTCTTACAGTGGTCATATAATGTTAAACTGGATATGAGAAAAGGATTATTTTGTTGTGACAACTTCGTTTTACGACAATGTAGACATAGTGCAACGAATTTAAGAAAAATAGTTATGTGAACTAAGTTACAGAGGAAACGTTTGAACGGAGTGTCATGTGCAAGTTGGTGACTAAACCATTTAGATTTGCCACTGGAGTACGATCACAATCATGTCTGTGCAAAACGAACTCCTATTGTCAACGACCAAAAGAGGAATAAAACGGGCTTCCAGACCACGACTTTTACATTTTGTGATTCAATCGTTTCTTTGGACGGAATGAGAGTATTCAACCTGTGGAGGATTACCAACACTTAGTTCGAGAATTGTGTCCCTTGAGTTAGGGTCAGCGAGTTGTTTGTGTCTTAGTGACATGCTTTATGGGATTTCGTTTACCAGCCGATTACTTGTGGACTCTTTTAAAACAGTACTTACCACCAAATTAAATTTGAAAGCGGTCCCTTTAAATGTGACCGAGAGACTCATTCTGTTAAAACTACTCTAGATACAGAAGGTGTGTAGCACGATGTATATGTAGCTTATGACTTACTTGATCATTGGACAGATGTACGTGACTGGAAATGTTGGGGTTTCAGGCATGGACCAATACAAAGACAAATCATTAGATAAAGTTGTGATCATTAATTCCAACGGCTAGCGCAAAAAGTACCTTTCAAACATTAGTAAGTGACAGTGTCAGACGTAGAACCTGTTATTGATGACAAACACTCCGTTCAGGACATGAATGTCATAGAAATTCCTGAAAGACCCTTCCGTGAGGACACCTGCGTGACTTTACCTAATGTAGAAAATTTAAAAACATTACAATTACACTCTGCTGTCTCTAGGACACTTTTGGTACCAAACATATCTTCATATTATACTTTGATCTTTGTATTGTGTTTTCTATTGCTGTACTTAACCATTTAGATTATATTTATTTTGTCGTTTTTGTTGGTCATTTTTTTAAATTAAAACGAATCTTGTCGTGTCTGTTTTTGTATCAACATTGTTAACACCTTCACAATCGCTACCTCTGCTGTATCTAATCTCTCTTCATCCACTGTCAAAGTTATCAGCATACACTTAGATCGTGCCGGTCAGAAGGTAATCTAACTTTGCCATCCCCTTGATATGTTAACTACCATACCTAGCGGTTCAGGAAAAAACATATTTGTCAAACGTTTCATCGAACAAACAAATCATTTGATCGGTCGACTTAACTACAAAAATGTCTATATAAACCTCAAACATTTTGGATCTGTCTTAGTGTCAACATGACGTCCCTTCAGTCTCATATTCCCATCAAATTGATTCGTGCCTTGTACGGCATCATTATAAAACAAACACAAATACGTACTGGTGTCGTAGAAGCCAGTCTCAAAATAAGTCTTACAATGGTTTGCGGTGACATCACGTGAATTACGGCAAATAATCAATCACATCCCTCATCATGCCAAACGCTTTTCCTGATAGAAACAAGGTAGGTTTGACCTAACTGGTCTGTCCCCGCATTGGCATTCAAAGAATTAAGAAACTCTAAATAAATTAGTCCAACGTACCAAAAATAAAAATAACAGTAGTGTCTGGACCAAGTCACAGAAACAGAAAACACCACTAACAATGAAAGCGCCCAGAAAACAACTTCTATTCACAGGAGAGGCACTTCGGCCGAAACGCAATCTTACATCCGCAAACCACGATCTGCAGCGACGGTGTCTGCGTCGCCATTAGTATCAGGCTATTACACTTCTCCGGTGCTTGCTTTGCCAGACAAACCCAATTTGTCACCCATTCTTCCTCATTTGATGAAACAATGGTAACCCTCGTCTTCAAATACTTCTCCAGCGGAGGAATGTTCCCCTTTTTAGCGGTAGTGGCAGCTTCTCACAAAGTTCCTTCCCCCAAAATCAAAGTCGAAGAAAATTAGGCAAGTTACAGAGTTTACTGGATTCTTCCAAGCAAGAACTGTCCCGATTCAATCCATTGCAAACCCTTCCACAACGTGTTTTACATGTCATCAAGTTGATACGACGTACAGACAATCAGTGGCAACCTATTCCAGTATATAAACTATTTGAAGTTGATAGGAATCACTGCATCTGTGCTCCTGAACACCCAAATAATAACCGCTTAAACACGCGCACGCCGCCACCATCGTATTTCTTCTATCTAGAAAGGAAAGGACAAGGACAGTCCCGTCATACAAAGATACGCTTAGCCAAACATAGACGTCCACCGCTGAAAAAACTCAGTGGTCCAAAGAATATGAGAAGTCTGAAAAGGGGAATCATGTTTGAAATAGATCATATGGTCAATCAGTTCAAAGTAAACCTTGAACAAAATTGTTTTAGAAACGGGTCAAGCAAAATAGATGGTTTTATTTATGTAACCTTCTTACACAAATAAATTAAAAGACATGACTCCAATAATGGACTTCCTTGTATTGTTGTGTTTCTAAACACCCACATGTCACTTCAAAATAGTGCACACCGCCACAATCGTCGTTCTCCTGGTCTAAAAAGACAAATAGTATGTATGTATGTATGTATGTATGTATGTATGTATGTATGTATGTATGTATGGATGGATGGATGGATGGATGGATGGATGTATGTATGTATGTATGTATGTATGTATGTATGTATGTATGTATGTATGTATGTATGTATGTATGTATGTATGTATGTATGTAAGTATGTATGTATGTGTGTGCATGTGTGTGTGTGTGTGTGCGTGCGTGCGTGCGTGCGTGTAGGTAGGCATGCATTCATGCATCTACGTATACACGTATACCTTCATGTGTATGTGTATCCTTGTTCCGCCCAATTCAGTTCAGTCCTTGCAACATTGTTCCCAATCTCCCGTACCGTAAGGTCAAATCAACTGATCTATTACGCTACACAGCACCAATATTCCCCATGTTCAATTCCCCATGAGGCTAGAGTTTTCCATGTTAATTTTTAAAACGTTGAGGCTAGAGTTTCCCTGAGATAGGTATATAATGTATTTTCCCAGTAATGCTAGGGTGTCCCACTAAACCACTAGTGTGCGATAATGTTCGCCACAATTTAATTTATCGTAAATTAAGATTTCTTTTTCAGCACTGCCATAAAACCCTCATTATTTGGTAAGCCTTCTTTGACGGTATTATAGTTATAATAAACTGCCATAAAGGGTCAAACTAGAAATCCTACTGTCTGCCTTATCAGTTGAAAGTTGTGTGCCTACGTATACAGTCAATAGCGTCACCTAATACTGACTTAGGACTGTTGAACATGGCGAAACATTTATTATGTACTGTAGGTGAGTATATAAGTATAAGTTTTATTGTGTGTGTGATGTATTAAGCAAGCAATTAATTCCTTATTTTCCTGTCCTTTCTTTCTTTTAATATTTTTGGGGAGAACATTTTGATTTTTTTAAATAAAACATATTTCTAATCTACATATTGAGCGGCCATATGTATAATAATATAATTGATATGAATAATTTTTATCAAAACCTTTATGGCGTGTTTTGTTGTTTGTTTGTGCCATAGTTATTAAATTATATATAGTGAATTATACCTGCAAAATGAACTTTATCGTTTGATTTCAACTCTTCATGCGGCAGTATCAAATGAATGCAGAGTTTGTACAAGATATTACAAATGGCAGCATAAATTAAAGACCATTAAGGCGATATCAGAGGTGCAAAACGGGTGATTAGGATACCAATATAGAACATACTGAATTATGTTACATGTTTAGAAACTAAGTCCTTGGCTTGTATGGAAGTTTACTACCGCTTTCCCTCATTATACTTCCTGAACAACGTGGTGATCTTTTTTAGTATACTCAAATAAATAAAGGTTTTAGTGTATATACCGATTATAAATTTCCAACCTTTACTTTGGACTTGCTTAATGCATTCAGTTCTAACTCGTACCAAATCGAAACTGGTTTACTTATATCTAATGCTGTCAACTGAAATGTTACTATTTGGCGTACGTCCGTTTGGAGAAGTAAGTTCAATTGATAGACCTCGTTTACGCGAGAAATACTATTCACTATTGCAACTATAAAGAAGAGAGGTGAGTGGTTAAGGGTAGAAGGATTTTCAATCCTACTCCAATCTCATGAGGGGCAAAATAATACAGGTCTCTACAAATTAGCCTTCGCATGATCGTTACAAATACATAGTCACGACTATGTGACGATGTTTGTCGTTCGTTTCCAATTTTTCTCTCAACTCTTATTAAATTTATATTTGTTACTCATAATAATTATTTCCTGTTTGGTTCTTTATGTTTCTTTTGTAAACAATGGCCAAATCATAAAAAAGTTAAGCAACTCCGAACTATCATAAGATCTACTATGAAAATATGTCATGCCTTTCTAATCAGAGATCATCCAGGATCACAGACATTATATAAGCGTTGAGACCTCACCCACTATTTAAACGTCCTGGTTAGATCACGTTCGTAGATATCTACATTACCACTTACCTTGATTGTAGCATATCCTAACAATTACATATATTCCGTTACTGACCCATGCAAACTCACACAAACACGTAGACATCTACACATATACACACAGGACGTCTGTTTTACAAAGAAATCACAGTCACATATAAACAAGATATTAATACATTTCTTGTTTCTTGAAACTTTACGCTATCCTGATTAGTTTCCGAAAAAACCAATGAACTTGCAAAACAGCTTTAACAAAAGAAGAAGAAAAGAACATAACCCATATGAAAATAGTTAGGAAGCTTTGTTCTTCTCTTTTACATATTATTCAATTCATCTATAAGGTTATTCCGTCTTGATTAATTAGTAGTTTGATGCATAATGTGGTATTTGTATAAAATTAATAATTGCTATTTTTAAAACAAAATGTCCGTGTAATATTACAAATTCGGGTCATGCGTTCCGGTCCGTTTCACAGATGTTTCACATAACAAGTTTTGGTCTTCTTGCAATAATTGACACTTAAACAGTCTTGTAATTTACACATGCAAGCCAAATAGTATCCAATTCAATTATTAGACATTCGAAATCTTCTTTAGTATGCAATTAAATAATCAGTGAGACAAAGATTCTGAAACATGGTTGGCATAGACTCCAGCCTTTGAAGACCTAAACCAAAACACCGGCAGCTTTACAAAATAATTTCTATGATATCAAATTTGGGGTCAAGACAATTACAGCTTTTAGTAACAAAGTAACTTGTCACAAAATCTTTTATTTAAGAAATCAAGTACTAATTTAATAATTTCAAGTTAAAAGAAAACAAAATTAGAGCTTGATAAAGCTCATTTAAAATTGTAATAGTTTATAACAGAATAACATTTTATGTAACTATTAAGGTATTTTAAAACACTAAATGGTCTAGGGTAACAAAGGTTTAACTTGGTATTTTGCTTGACTAATTTAATATTGCATATGATATATCTCACTAGTTCGTGTTCCGCTTAGTGATATGGGTCTATGAGGGCTAGTGGGTTATTGTATTAATTATACGAATGTTACAATATCATTAATAGCGATGATTTGGGTTTTTAATATTGTTAATGCACACGATATTACGTATTCTTGGAAAGCAAGTTATTTCGCCTAGTACATTATTATTTTTCTGCACGATGAAACGTTTGGATGGAATCAGGAGTATAAGATGAGAAACTATAACAACTCTGTATTGAAGTCCATACAACACCCCATTAGTCATTAATATTAATAATACAAACCTGTTTTTCTTTGGTGGGTATTGTGGGGTCTACACGTATTAGCGTTAGTTATTTTCTGTTCATCACAAGTTCTATATAACAATATTGCTAATGTAATGTTTAGCTGGTATTTAGTCGACCTCTGTCTCCTTTTGTCACATGGTAAAATAAAAGAATTCTATCTTTATAATGCTAACGGTTTACTTGTAAATTTTTATTGAAATTTTCTCTCGACTTTAAAATTAATATCATTTTCCTTATTCACAGCCTTAATTCTAATAATGGGCAGATTTGCGTTATCAGCTCTTTGTAAGTATTATTTCTATCTTATTCTACGTTTTAGACTGATGAAATACATGCCTCTGTTTATTAGTTTAGATTTTTAACAGTTGATCATCCTCTCAACCTTAGATAGCCTCTTTCCCTTCAGCGAACTTAATCTAAAGACAACTGGCCTAAATATATTATTGTATGTAACTATATTCCCATATCTGATACCGTGCCAAATATTGTACCACACGTGGTCAATGCCACTAACGAAGGCTGCATCAGCATTTCCCTCATCCTTTGATATGTCAGTATACAGTCTTGTGTAGTTTCTAAATTCGGTGAGAAGTTCATGATAAAGGTTATAAAAGATAGAAGGGATTGTCTCAGATTTGTATTCATCATATTAGATGAAAAGTACATTTGCTTCTTTAAGAAGTAAGAGAGGTGTTTCGGAGACAAAGGTTTTCTGAATTTTTGAAAGATCAATTTTGTTACTGTCCAGCTGCATGAAATTCTAATACGAAACGAAGATATGGCACTTAGTCCTCGGTTTTGTATTTGTGTTGAAAAACAGCCGAACACGCATGATTCAGAAGGTTTGATCATAATAACAGAGCATACTGTGCAGAAAGCGATATTTTGTCTTCAACTATGACTTCCTACCTGAACCATAAACAACACAGTCTAGTTTGAAGCCGATAAACCTTCAATATCAATTGAGCATCACATTTCTATCAGCAACCCAGTTAGTGGCGCTACTACTTTAAGTAGATGATCCAAAGACTTTCAGCATTTAGCTTTGAAGTTCGTGATGTGTGGAATAAAATTCAGTGCTCTGCCAAACTTAATACCCAAAAAAACTTTTTTACCTCAACAACTGAATTAGGTGTTCTGACCAGCGTGAGTTTAAGGTCATCATGATGTCTTCGCAACCGACATATATACATACATACCCTTTTAAATTTCGAGAATTTCAAACAGTTAATACTAGCCCAATGTTTAATATTGTTGTTATTTAGTTCTAGCGTTCTTTCAAATGTATGCAAACGTATTATCGATAACATATTAGACAATCTTTAACGTATAACGTGCAATCCACACCGAGAGCCAAACACTTAGTGATGCTATTGATTTTAATATTGAAAAGCGTCACAGATACAATACTGCTCTGAAGCACACCCATCTCTTTGCTCGTGCATATCTGAGAATGCAGAGCCCACTCTTACTTTGAATTATCTGTTTGAGAAACAGATTTATATGAAAGAAGGCAGACGGCCTTTTAGACCCAGATCGTGCATGATATTTAGTATCCCACACTTTCATGTTGTATCATATCCCTTTTCTAAATAAAAAAGGCTACTAAATATTCCTTGTTGATAAATGCGTCGCGAATAAATATTACCAGTCTAAACATACGACCATAACGGAAGCCACTTTGGAAAGGAGATGTATTTAAAATTGTTACTTTCCAAGTACCATAAAAGCCGAGAATTAATCATTCATTTAAATGTTTTGCACACATAACTGATAATTGCAATGGGTCGATAATTGTTATGATCTCCGCTATCTTTAACTGGTTTCGAAAGTGGTGTTACTGTTGCTTCTTTCCAAATCTTAGGTACATTACCAGCTATCCATAAATCATTAAACTTTTTCAGAAGAGATGTTAGTGATGATTATGGGAGGTGTTTCAAGAACTGGTAATGTTTGTCATCGGGCCCAGCGGATGTATTGTGGGCCTTGTCTAAAGCATTCATAACATCCAATTGTCAAAACAGTTGGTTATGGCTTTAAGAATTGTTGGATGTAAATTTTAAACGTAACTTTTCTTTTTGATATTTTAATCTTCGGAAGACTTCTGAATATTTAAATGATGAGGAATGTTAAGACAAATTGGCTGCAAGAATATTTTCTATGTCACGCATTGAACTAACATTGTTATTGTTTAGTTTCATATGTCGTTGAGAACTGTATTTTCTATTTTCCTTGTTTTTGCGGATAGAGATCAAACTTTCTTAATAAGGAAACGAAAGTTTAAAAAATAAAAATGCTTCAAGGCGTTGTATATGGGCTTCTTTACATTTCTTCGTTACCCATGTTTGGGTTTTTGTTACAGTTCAGTGTGGACCTGGGAAAAGATTCTTCTGAAAAACCGATTAGAATGGAAGAAAATGTCAGAATAGGATCATTCACGTTGAACACTGTATTAGGTGTACTTTTACACAATGTTTCAAACGTAGTCCAGTTGGCCTTCTTTATATTTCATTGTTGGATTGCGTGATCACTTGTAAAGTTGATATTTCAAAAGCAGCGAAGAAGACAAAAGTGTCAAATCTAGATATGTGTATGAATACATTCCTGTGTGCACTTGTAAAGTTCATATTCCAAAAGCAGCGAAGAAGACACAAGTGTCAAATCTATACATGTGTATGTATACATTCTTGTGTGTAAATCTGTTGGCGATTTGGTGTTATGGAGACACAAATCGTGTCTAGCAATGATATATTCTACTTTCCGGCCTCTGTCATTTATGTGATTTGATCCCCATAGAATATTATGAGCATTTCAATTCCCGAGGAAAACAAAGGGCGCGGGAAGTTATTGAATAAGATTGTCAAATTCGTTTGGTACTAGGTTGGTGTTTGGTGGTATGTAATTATAACTAAAGGTCATCACTCTATGTTGGGTGACGACTACAGCAATGGCTTGTACATTTGTGTTTAGAGTGATGACGATTTGAGGGGCTATATTGCTCAGATCAACATAAACTCCTCCTGAGGCCCTGTTAAAGTAGCTGAAAGTTTGAAAATAGCTGTTACATGAAGGGTAGATTTTAAGTGTGATGTTATCAGCATTTTTCAAGAATGTTTCCTGAAGGCATAGCACTGCAGCATCATGTTTGTTTAAAAGCAGGAGAATATCGTGTTAGTTTCATTAAGTCCTCGACAGTTCCATTGTATGATAGTGTTCTTCATTTTAAGTTTAAGTTGAGGATTGAGTAGCTAGATTAGACTTTTTCTAGGGCAAACTATGTGATTGTTTCTCTAAAGGATGTATCGGTTTTTTGTGTTGGTAGGTATGGAGTTAACTTGAGTACGTAACGCAGTTTCTTCTTCATCCATGCACTCTATGTGTCTAAGCCTGCTATATAGTTTGATGGGGTCATCTGACCCCAATTGCTGTTTATTTCCTTGAGATTTGTTTTATTTCCTTGGTGATTTTGATTGTGGGGTGTTACTGAAAGTTGTTTGAATAGATGCCGTGCTTATCTGTGGTTAGTAATGGGGTATGTTAGTAAGTGATGTTGAATCAGGTGAATCTATATGAACTTGAGCGTCCATCGTAAGTTTTCAAACATTGGAGAAAGATGGGCCAGGAAGGAATGTTTTTGTATGTACAAGTTTACTATTTTGACTTATGAGCAGCTGTCCTCATGATGGCCATATTTTTGACACGTATGGCATCGAAGAAGATTAGGAATCTATTCCTTCACCTTCACTTACAATTACGTTATTATTGTTACAACGACGTCACATTGTTCATTCACACAAACACTTGAAAGACATGATTCGTAACATGAAGAGCAAGCATAACGAAGAAACGAAAGCGCTCCTAGGAATAAGGCAAGGTTATTTGTATGATCTCCTGTTTATTGAACTAATTGTTCTATGCAATACCCGACACATGTATATATTCATTATTTACACTCGCACACACACACACACACACACACACATATATATATATATATATATATATATATATATATATATATATATATATATATATATATATATATAATTTATTTAGTTATTTATAAATTTATTTATGGTATTTAATCCCTACGTGAAGGACAGGTGTGGACTGTCTTCTTTACATTTTCATAAGTTAGGAGGATCGTATATTATAACACAATTAGTAAGGAATCATCGTAAGACTGCATTGTGAACTGTAAGAGATAGTTATCGTTTGTTAAATCGATAATGCATAACTTTATAAAACGTTGACAGCGACTTGGAGTTACTGGACAGAATGGAGTAATTGCAATTGCAACGGAGAAATAGAGAGGACACGAGATTGCTTTCAATATCATCCAAACGGTTCCCAAACACCTGAGACCGGCTGCCATGGAGCTAAACTAGAAACCATAGTGTGTACCAAGAATGAGACTTCTTGTCATCCAGGTGTGTAACGCTAATATTTTATGGTGTGTGATCTTTCCTTAAAAATCAAAAATAAATCTATCTGACAGGTAATGATTTAGGCTAAATCGTATGGTTCACGATACTGTTTGTGCTGGTCCATTGTTAAAAAGGATAATGCAGCTGTTATTAAGTTTAGTGGGAAACAAATTTACAACAATTTACTGTGAGTTGATTCTCGTATTTCTGTATTATATATTTGCATTTTGATATCGTAGATTACTATTCAATATCCATTTCATCAGGGTCAGTATTACTGAGTTTATGTATTTGCTACTTTTATAAAGAATGATCCATTACCTCAGTGTGTTACTGACCAGCACATGGACTCTTCCATCGCTCTACTCAGCGATAAGCAATACCAGTAAATTGACATTAGTGCAATGTTTATGAACTGACTTGGCCCTCATATCACGAAATGTAATAGGATCATCGGAAGATGTTCCTTCAAGAAATGAAAAAGGGAAAGTATACAATAAACAAGGGCAATAACGTTTATTTGGCACTTCCGTTGCATATATTTAAAACAAATCATACGATCTAGTGTTGCATTACATCTTGTAATGAAAACGTATATGCATTGGATATAATGAATTTTTTAAAGTTATTCTCCTGTGGTAAAATATGGAATATTATAATTGTTTCATGACTTATATCTATGTTTTGATGTATGACAATGCTATTATCCAAAACTTCTTGCTTTAAAGTCATTATAATTCCGAATTAATGTTTTTATACACTTATGTCATGAAGCACTTTTCACTTTGAAGTGAAGAATGACCTGAATAAATCAATAAATATAAATGAAAAGCTGAACAAAACAATAACATTGATTATGCTTCAGATCTTTAGGCTAGAATAAAGAATTCTTAGTTAGACAATATTGTATACCCCTCCAATTCACTTAATTCGTCATTACTATTTTCTGAAATTACTCTGCCAACTTAATGATAATTCCATACTACACGATTTTAAAGTCAGAATCAAGACTGTATAAACAATCCATATTCAAGTAAACAGGTTTACCATTACAAATGACTGAATGATTGATTGATGGTATTTGAACGACGCACCAGCAGGTTTAAGCTATTTAGCCGCATGCAATGGGTTATATGTATAAACGTTTAAGAATGGTAAATGTGTTAATATCGACTAGCGAGATCAAAACCCAAACCGTTGAAAGTAAAATGGTAAAATGGTAACAGTGAAATATAAAGCTTCCCGATCAAGGGGGGTGTAAATGGGGTATGTTGAATGACAAAAGACGAAAAGATGTTGAAAATAAGGGACGGTATTTAGCTAACATAAAAGTGCGCTAAATAAAGGCAGACGAGTTATAGCTTACAATAAATGTTTACTTCCTTCAAGAATACAAACGATGTTTATTGTAATAAAAAGTTCCTTCTTGTCATGCTCATTATAATACTTAACACGGGTAGGTTGCAAATGGTCTTGTGTCACCAAACATTGCCACATTATGCTGCTTGGCCAAATGATATGTTTATGACTGTCGGAGAATTTTAACCGAGTATGTGTTGGATTTAAATGAATAACTCAACACAATGTGTGAAAGATGAAAATGTATTAACTTAATTAGTAATGAAAAATGTATGATGTAAATAAACAATGATTCTCACACAACCTCAAACAACAATTGATCCAATCACTCTATACTAACATTCACACATTGAAATAAACCAATAATATATCTCTCTGATATACAGCTTCTACAAACCTCAGTTTCAAATAATAGTACACACTGAGATATAGACTTGGCCTAGGATTCAAACAATCTCAAGTTTTCAAATACGTTTCAAATTTCTGCAAATGTCAGTAACATTCACAAAACTTCTGGAATTCAACTAAGATTCAAAATAATCTCATGTAAATACAAATATACCAATTTAAACAACAATTGGAATACACATGTGCTTCTTGACCCTTGTACAGTCGCATGATTCATCCACCGATAAACCGTACACTTTCACCACAATCCTCAGGTTGACCCACTCTTGTCTTGGCCGCTCACACTCTTTCACGGATCCACTACATGTACAGTCAGTCATACGTATACACTTTCAGACAGCATACAGCAGCCTTGTATTATCTACGTCTACAGTCGTGGATACACCACATGTACAGACATACGTACATACATATAGACAACCTCGTAACCTCGTAACCACGTAACGTCGTAACCACCTCGTAACCACCTCGTAAGCTACAAAAAAAACAAACTGGTAATAATACTGAGTACAAATACATTAAAGTCTTACAAACAACTTGATTCACAGTTCACAACGTTTGAAATATGCGTTGTAATAAATTAATCATTACAAGATATGAAAATACAAACTCAAATTAACTTCGCATATCAAATATAATATAAATTTAACACCCACCCCGATGGCGTTTACAAATATCACGTGAGAATACGTGCTCCTCTCAACAGATTCAAAAGATCACTGTCGATTATACCTTAATTTTGCTTAATTCAAAGGACAGTGTTTAATATTCAGGGTAAAATACCCGTGCATATCGTGATTATGATGTCCGTAGCCGCAAATAGTTTACGGCGGCGAGAAATATTTTGGTTCTGCGGCAAATCTGGAAAAAATCACCTGTTCATCCCAGATAGCGCTGTACGCATGCACAACAGAAATATTCAAATATTTTTCAGGCCAAAACAATTTTTTTTCTTTCTAATTCTTATACTTTATAGTGGTTTTTGAGGGTCAAACTTAATTTGTACGACACTACTTGGAATCTCACCAGATACCGCCAAAATCGGAACGAAAGATCAGGAGTGACACTATTGTGGAGAGGGCTCTTCTTTTTTCTAACAAAATTTGACTTCTTGTGGTAGGATCATCATCATCATCATCGTCATAAGTCTCTAGAAATAATGTGGTCCTTGAGGCACAGTGCAGAACATCTGACCAGTTTCCTCCACTTTACTCGACCATGTGTAAATGCTATGTTTTCTCAAAACCTTTCCTGGTCCATTCTGGGATGTTTTCAGTCCACTTTTTTCTGTCTACATCTCCTTCGGCAGCGGAAATTCTGCCCTGCAGTGCTGTGATGGATAGACTGTTGGCTCTAGTGACATGGCCATGCCATTTTAGCTTTCTATGTTTGACATTGGTGGTTCATAATGGCCTACTTTGTACCTGATGGTGTTACGCACTTCTGCATTTGTGATGTGGTCCATATTAGAGATACAAAGAATGGTTCAGTAGCATCTCATTTCATGTGTCTGAAATTTTCATTGTAATTATGCTGTCAGGGTCAAGGTCTCACTTGAATACAAACGGACGGAGATGGCTAGTGCACTCGTTAGTCTGATTTTTGTTTTAAAACAGATATTCTTGTCTCTTCAGATGGGTATTAGCTTTGTCATAACTGCGTTGTTGAGAAAAAATGTCTGTTTTTGATCCCTCGTCGGTTTTTAGAATCAATATATTTCAAATGGCCCTCTGTATCCAGTTCCTGTCTTCTGACTTTAATCTTGGTTGTGATTTGTGTGAAACTATTTGTCATCAGCTTTGTATTCTTGGCTCTTATCTCCATGTCAAATCTGGTAGATGTTTCATCCAATTTCTTCACTAAGGTGGCAAGCTCGCTTTCACTGCCTACCTGACCATCAACGTTGTCTGCAATGTCTAGGTTGGTGATGTTACGCCCTCCAATGCTGACTGTCCAACAATGGTTTACCAGGGCATCGCTTATTATGCGCTTGGTAGATGTTGAAATGCATGGGTGACAGGAGAAAGACTTGAGGTACTCCAACTGTTGTCATCAACAAATACCCACATAACCGTAAGCAATTAATTCACTGTTAGCTTTGGTATACAGCTGCTTGATGGTATTGATCAACGTTTGACTCATATTGTACTTCTTCACTGTGGCCCACAATGCTTCGTGCCACACTGTCAAAAGCCTTTTTGAAATGTATGAACACATGATAGATGTCTTGTTGATGTTGCGAGTACTTTTCACACAGAACCCTGCTATTATATATGTGTGATCTTGCGCTTCTTCCACTCCGAAACCCTGCCTGTTCTTCAGCGATTATTTCTTAATAACGTCGTAGGATAAAAGTTCATAAATACTTTGTCAGTGTGTCAACTTCGCCTACCTTTGAAGAGTTAGAGATGGTGGTCCGGTGAATACAAATATACAGTTACATATGTATTTGTTTGGGACATTGTGATGTTAATTAATGTTTTTGCTAGTACTTGCATATTTTTTTTTTATTTAACTGGCTACCTTAATGTTGGTCGTTTCGGGCTTTTTCGTAAATGTCTTTATATTATTGTGTAGTATACTTTCTTATGTTGCTGATTTTGGGTTCTGGGTTGCTTCGCGTTATCGCCCCTAGTGGCAGATTCTATCAATTCCTTCATTCACTTCATGTTGAGATCTTACTCTCATGTTCCCAATGACATTTTAAATTGGCCAATAGTTAAGCAATTTGCATTAATTTCTTCTTCGGTTGTTTTACCGATGGCAATAATGTTATGTTTGGTGTATTTTGTTTTCGTTGTGTAAGACCTGGGACCTATTTGCGATGTCACTGTTTGTGAATAGTTTTTTTCTTTTGTCCTTATTATTGTGTTTGTTTTACTATGTAGAGATTAAATATTCCTCTCTTTCCAATATCAGAGATGTCCCCAGGATATTTGCATACACCTCATTGATGAAAAATTTGGATATCTAGGCTTTCAATTGCTCTGGGAGAGGGGTGTCTAAAAATAATATTTTTGTGTAAAAATGTTTGGCACAATCGCTGCAATTATGGCTTTATAGTAATGGGATGGGGCTGTAAGAGGAATGTAATTCCAGTTTTCATTACATCTAGAATGGGCCCAACAAAGCTGCTAACATGGAGTGCTTTAAAATGTTTAATTACTTTTATGACATATGAGCAAAAGTGTAAGCCAATAATATATTAAGGGACTTGCGTCTGTACAGTGTATAATATGCAGACAGTTTTGTTGTTGTCTATTCCTCATGCCTATTTCAGGCAATGTCCCGTGGACGTTATGATCCAATTAATGTATTTGAGATTCATTTGGCTAATTGTTGGCTTTTCTTACTGTCATTTCTTCTGCATTGACTTTGATATATGAGGGAACCGAAATAATGTATTTGGTCTGTTTATTTTAGTTATGTGTCAAGAAGATTTTATGAGCGACATTTTGACTGATGTTAGAGCCACTCAATCCAAGAGTTCACAGCTGAATAAAGGAGACTCTAGTTATAACTAGTGTTGGGGTTATCAATTTTAATCCCTTAAATTGCTTGGATTATACTTCATAATTTACCTGTATAAACCGAACAGTTGTCAGGTAGCTTTCATTTCAGGGTGACAATTTCCTACGTAAAATTGACACGAATGATCAATCAATCAATCAGTTATTCAGCTATGTACGGCTAACACATGTTGGCCTTTTACGCTTCATTAATAGATGTAAAGAATAAGAATATTTCTTTAATATTCGTGAAGTGGATAACAGTAGCCACCACTTTTCGGACTTATATCCGGTTGCAAGCAAACACGTACTTCGCGGAACATAAGAGCGTGCTTGGCTAACTAAATATATCCTTCAGTATGGAAACATCCCATTTGATATTTTAATGTATCAACCGCATACTATTTAATTTGCATGTATGGTCGAGGAAAATGAAAACTCCGGTTATAGTCTGATTCTATTTGAAACGCTAGCGATGTACACATGTTCAATTTATGCCCATTTGTCTGATTTACAACCAATTATGTGTAACGCTAATATTGGAATTATGATCACTCTAATACGGTGCAAAACTGTACCCATGTCGAATATGCAATACAAACAAACGATTTTTAGGAACACAGCATGCAGACTACGTCATGCCACGTATTCAACTGCCAAAGTCAAGGTAACATCATTGTACAAACTGCACCAAAAACGTACAAACGTCGGTATGTTAGGAATGAAAACAATCTTATTTAATGAAAAATGTCAGCATTCGCCGATGTGCAAGATACGTTCAAACTTAATCGGCGTCAGTTTCATAGTTTGTACACAGGAAAGGCTCATAAAACAAGAAAAGATAGAAATGATATTATTGATGAATAATGTAATTGATAAAAGTAGAAACCAACGCACGATATCAAAGGGAATGTTACCAAAGATTCGTTGCTTGTTCTACAATATTTATTATGAACTTATATGCATCATTCAACATTTCAGTGACGAACACGGCATCTCCTGGTAAGTTTACCTTATCCAGTATTCTAAGATTTCCTATAAGGTATCAAAGTTCAAAAGAAGAATGGAGAAGATCACAATGAATACTTTATTTTAAAATAGAATATTTTGAGAACTATCTATGTCAGAAAAGTACAATTCCAACAGATACCAAAATTTGTATCAGTCAGTGTGATGTACAGGTGTAATATGTCGGTACATTATTTACTAGAGATTAGTTTACGATAATATTAGCTAGGGCAAGTATTTGTCCTTAGCAACATATACAGTTCAATTTTCAAAAATGATAGGTAATATTGTGGCACCAACTTTTTTTCTTTGATTTTTATACATTGTTTATTTTTATCTGATACACATCATCCAACATTTCAGTGTCAGTAATGACCACGATACCTCCTGGTAAATTAACTTACGCAGCCTTCTTAAGCCGTTCTAAACGGTAACACGGTAAAATACAAAGTGATAAAGACCACAATAAATACTTTCTTGTACACTTGAATATTGTCAGCAACCGCACTCACACAAACTTGACCATTCTAACAGGTCACCAAGGCGTCAATCAATCAATGACATTCAAAGGTTTAAATATCAGTACATTATTTACGACAGAGCAGTTTAGGACACATTTTGCGATGGTAGGAATATACCCCATAGATACTGTCAATGTAAATGCCAAGCATACTAGGTCATTGCACACAACCGCTTGCTAGTATACGAAGACAGGATAAATATCTTGAAGAAAGACCATGCGGATCACGACCTTATTTCACCCATTGGCAACGCGATACCCAAGCAAACGATTTTCAAAGTTGATTATTGATTGCATTATGTCCATTTGCATTATTTTGGTCTATACCATACGACCAACTGTGGATAAGTCATATAATGGAATTGGGATCGATCTGACCAGTATTCAATGTTATCAATCTGTTACTCTAAAAATTGTGTACATAATACATATGTGTTCTGAAATCTCATCAAACAACAATAGGACTGTGGGACCCAATCAATTGTATGTTTTTAATTACGTTTTACTTAAATGCTATTTTCATAATGTTACTACAGACAAAGTGAAAACATCTAGGCATTTTACACAATTGTTTCCAGCCCTTGAAGAACTGAAGTGATATCACAGAAGAAAGGATCATTCTTTTCAAGCTGTTTGGAGTGACCTTTTCAGTTCTCACAAGGTCATAAAATCGCGGCCAAACAGAGATTGATCAAGACGGATCCCTGAGTAATTAAGTGACCTTATTTCATATCAGTGTCACTAAGAAGGCTGGATATTCGCAATATTGTCCCCAATTCCATGGGTTTCTCACTGACTGGAACAAGTTGTAAATTGATATTTTGCTGAATCGTCCCTCAGTACTTACTCTCTTGGCCGATGCAATCACCGACCAGAACAAGTACACATGTTGCTGTGCTGCTTTTCGATCATCACATAATTATTCCATTAAGCATTCGAGATCCTCATTATTGAGGTACACTCCCTCAACTTCTTTAAATTTGAAGTTGGCGATTGGTTTTGTTGAGGCTTTCTTGTCGGATCTGCCTTTTCCCGTTATGCTGTTGTCACGCCATGCTTGTTCCAGCAAGGTTGTGGCATTTCTGTACTTCTAATAAATTGTATTTTTTTCTCTATACTGATTGTTCTCAGTACGCCTCCATAGTCGCAATTAACTTGTGTATGTTCTCCGCTAATCTGCAACCTCTAGACTGTCCCACTGATGACCTGGAGTTCCTCTCAGTGTTGTAGATGACACTTGCGTCTAGGTACGAACTTCCGAATTTTAGTATTTGATGGAGATGTTCTTCATCTTGATTCAGGTATTGTTGTTAGGCGTTTCCAATTCAGGCCCACTATAATCATCGGGTCTTTTGCCTAAGACTTTGATTGTATTCAGGGTCTGCGTTGTAATCATCATTTCCATCTGTGCCCTATTGTTGCTGTGTCTTCATATCCACTCTGTTCTCCGAAGACTTGGTAGGACTGGGAACGCGTTTTTATATTTATTACTGAAGTCAGGATGTGAACAAAAGCATCCGTCACAGAGAATAAATTTCAAACCAAAAACTTCATATAGACAAGACACATTTCGAGATCATCGTAATTAATCTAACGTTATAATTTGTACATCGGTTTACAGTATTAATGTTTTGCAAAAACTACTGCAACGAACAAGCATATAGCTCACACAGGAATGAAGTTTTTGTAAGAATACAAAACGGTCATATATGAGCATAACAACGTAACGAACAAGTGTATAAAGTTTTTCTAGACACGCTAAAAAGCCCCAACATGCAACGAAAAGACAATGTTTATCGGTTTTCAGTTTTAGTTGTAGTCAATATAGACACAGACAAATATATACAAACAAGCACGAAACATGCAAGTACAACTATTGTTGGAAAATGTACTTGTATCTTTCGTTTCTATGTGGGTGGTAATTAAAACGGCCATTTGGTTTTAGTTATACTACAATTATACCTGCTGCGAGCTTCGGCAACTCAACAATATATGGTGCTGTCAAATCAAACGTACGTTTAGCACATGTGCAACGATATTTTGGAAGAACAGTCGATATCCACATTTCAAACGCATATTCAACGAATGTTTTACAGTCGTCTAACTAAAGTACCTAGCATAGGTTATCAATGGAAAGTTGATTTATATCTACCTACTCACTTTGGCATCGTACAATAATAATTCAAATGAAGGTTTGGGACACTCGTTCGACTTGTGAAAAAAATTTAAAGTTAGTACAAACGTTTTAGCGGGTATGCTTTTCTCCCTTGGTGATTTTGGTTGTGGGGTGTTAATGAAAGTTGTTTGAATAGATGCCGTGCTTATCTGTGGTTCGTAATGGGGTATGTTAGTAAGTGATGTTGAATCAGGAGAATCTATATGTACTTGTGCGTCCTTCGTAATTATGGGATTGTTTTTCAAAGACTGGAGAAGGATGGGCCAGGAAGGAATGTTTTTGCTTTACACGATTACTATTTTGACTGATGGGCAGCTGTCTTCATGATGGTCATATTTTTGACACCTTCACTTACAAAAACCTAACTTTGACTATTTATGAGTACTTTTCGTTTGTCGAAGGTGAGTAAAATTGTGTTGGTGTCCTGCAGATCGGTATTAAGTCTAAAACGTATTCTACGGACTGTAGTGACACGTTCATTTGTTATATCTTCAATGATGTATGAGGCGCTGACTTCAGCCAAGTCAATACAACGTATCACGCCTTTAGACGTACAGAGTCTCGTGTGAGCCAATGAGGTAACTGGAATATGGAAGAAAGTTTTCATTTTCTTTAAATTGTCTGTTTGACCTAACCGCTCAAATTCAAGAAGAAGGAAGCTCGCTTTCAATTGTTTTAACGCTTTGTTGGTGTGCCGATTTATCCCGTAATTGTTTTCTCAATTACAAAAGAAGACAGTGCTGCATTAGGTTTTGAGGCATCTTTTGACTGTATAACCATAAAGAGTGAGAATGATCCCGCGCTGCATGGTTTGACAGCAGTGTTCGATTGAGTTCTGTTTCGTTTCATTTGATTTGGTTGGCATTTTCCGTGTTTGTTTGTTTTAAATTCAGCGGACGTGCTCAGCGCCCACCATGGAGCCCATTGAGGGGACACTTTTCAAGTTCCGGGGATACTATAATCAGTCAATACAATTACCTATGATTGAACCGTGAAGTTGCCATTTGCTAGGGTCAGTAACATTACCTCTTGATTGATAAGTTAAGCTTCCGACTTCTATGAAGTCTTCTAAGACTTGAGAAAGGGACAGATAAAGAGATAGACTGTAGGGGCAACAGTGGTATCAAGAGAGATACGAGAAGAAAGATAAAAAGGGGGAGCAAGTAAAGAAAGGAATCCTATGGCTTGGCGTGAAAAACCTACTTGGCGAGACCGTGCCCATCCCGACCACACGTCTAGAAAAAATAGCGGCCAAAGCAGCGTATTGGATCGGAACGCTTCTGCTCCATTTCCAGGATCCTTTTCTCGCCCGACACTACATGCAAAACAGCCAAACATTTTACCTATACATAGTCGCCTCTTACAACACGCAGTGAGGCATGTTGGGCCAATTCTACAAACCCGAACCCGATCGGGTCTGGTATCTCTCGCTTAAAACTTACAAATGGATAGAAGTTAATAAATTATCCACAAATGTAAATCAGGGATGGAGACTACTGCTAGATGATATGCTTAGTAAGAGACAGAGACATAGAAAGGGAGCAAAAAGGAAATTCTACGTAACAAAATGTCCCACTCCACAGTACATTATAGTTGTTATACATAATAAGTGAGGTCTTTAATATCCGTTTTATATGGCACAACACGTTACAACTGCAGTCAGCTTCAAATAGTTATAGACATTCATTTTGTATCACCCGTATGTTCTGCTTCAGAATATATATTCAAAATGATGACATGACAAAGATGATGTTGACAGGATTGACACAATTCATGTGCAGAGCCAAATAATTGAAAACTAATAAATCCTTTATACATATTTGTTTTAATGGTCTCCTATACATAGTGCCATAATGCCATAATGTGTTAATTGTTCTGAGTTCTTACAAGTGGCACATATATATCACTTAACTGGATTATCAATAAAAATAGTGATGATACATGATTATTTTAAAGAGGTAGAAGAATAATGGTTGCAATCATGATTGATGGAGAGCGACAATGAGTTGTTTTGAGTAAGTATTTCAATATATATATATATATATAACAATTTACAAACTACGGAAAAACCAACAACCAACTGGCTCAGATAGTCAGTGTTAACAATATGTGAGTGTTATCCAACGCAATTGAGATCACAGCAATGTACTTTACATGGTTAACATTTTCTTCAGGGTTAATAATAACATTTCCATCTCTATCTCTCTCTCTCTCTCTCTCCCTCTCTCTCTCTCTCTCTCTCTCTCTCTCTCTCTCTCTCTCTCTCTCTCTATATATATATATATATATATATATATATATATATATATATATATACTTAGATATATATATATATATATATTTAGATATATATGTGTGTGTGTATAATTACGTAATTATTGTTACAATGAGGTCACATTGTTCATTCACACAAACACTTGAAACACATAGTTTGTAACATGAAGATCATGCATAACGAGAAAACGAAAGATCTCCTAGGAATAAGGCAAGGTTATTTTTCTGATCATCTGTTTATTGAACTAGTTGTACAATGGAATATCCGACACCTGTATATAATCATTATTACGCACACAGACACACACAAACACACACATCTATATATATATATATATATATATATATATATATATACACATATATATGTACATATATATATATATATATATATATATATATATATATATATATATATATATATATATATATATATATATATATATATATATATATATATGTATATATATAATTTATTTAGTTATTTATTTATGTATTGTATTTCATTCGTACGTGAAGGAAAGGTGTTTACTGTCTTCTTTACATTTTCATAAGTTAGGAAGATCGTATATTATAACACAATAAGTAAGGAATCATCATAGGACTGGATGTCAACTGCAAAAGATAGTTATCTTTTGTCAAATCGATAATGTATTACTTTATAAAACGTTAATAGCGTCTTGGAGTCACTGGACAGAATGGAGTAATTGCAATTGCAATGGAGAAATAGAGAGGACACGAGATTGCTTTCATTCTCATCCAAACGGGTCCCAAACACCTGCGACCGGCTGCCATGGAGCTAAAATGGAAACCATGTTGTGTACCAATAATGCGGCTTCGTGTCATCCAGGTGTGTAACGCTAATATTTTATGGTGTGTGATCTTTCCTTAAAAGTCAAAAAAAAAAATCTCTCTGACAGGTTATGAATTGGACTAAATCGTATGATTTAAGTAACTGTCTGTTCTGGTACATTGTTAAATACGATAATGCAGCTGTTACTAAGTAGAGTGGGAAACAAATTTACAACATTTTAATGTGTATTGATTTTTGTATTTCTGTATTATATTATATATTTTCATTTTGATATCGTAGATTACTATTCAATAACCATTTCATCAAGGTCAGTATTACTGAGATTATATATTTGCTACTTTTATAATGAATGATCCAATACCTCAATGTATTACTGACCAGCACATGGGCTCATGCATCGTTCTACTCAGCGATATGCAATACCCGTGAATTAACATTAGTGCAATGTATATGCACTGACTCTGCCCTCATGTCACGAAATGTAATAGGAATATCGGAATATGTTCCTTCAAGAAATGAAAAAGGGAGACTATACAATAAACAAGGCAATAACGTTTTTTAGGCAATGCCATTACATACATTTAAAGCAAATCATAAGATCTAGTGTTGCATTACCTGTTGTAATGAAAACGTATTTGCATTGGATATAATGAATTATTTGAAGTTATTCTCCTGTGGAAAAATATGAAATATTATAATTGTTTCATTCCTTATGTATATGCTTTGATGTATCACAATGATCTTATCCAAAAAGTCATCCTTTGAAGTCATTATAATTACGAATGAATGTTTTTATTCACTTATGTTATGAAGCACTTTTTACTTTGAAGTGAAGAATGACTTGAATAAATCAATAAATATACATTAAAATCTGAACCCAACAATAACATTGATTATGCTTCAGATGTTTAGGCTAGAATAAAGAATTCTTAGTTAGACAAGATTGTATACCCCCTCCATTAGACTTAATTCGTAATTAATATTTTCTGAAATTACTCTGCCAACTTAATAATTCCATACTACACGATTTTAAAGTCAGAATCATGACTGTATAATCAATCCCTATTCATTTAAACATGTTTGCCATTACAAATGACTGAATGATTGATTGATGATATTTCAATGACGCACCAGCACGTTTTGGCTATTTAGCAGCATGCAATGGGTTACATGCATAAACGTTTAAAAATGGTAAATTTGTTAATATTGGCTAGCGAAATCAAACACCAAACAGTTGAAAATAAAACGATAAAATGGTAACAGTGAACTATAAAGCTTCCCGATTAACGGGGGGTGTAAATGGGGTATGTTGAATGACAGCATATGAAAAGATGTTGAAAATAAGGGATGGTATTTAGCTAACTTAAAAAGGCAGACAAGTTATAGCTTAGAATAAATGTTTACTTCCTTAAGGAATACAATGTTTACTTCCTTAAGGAATACAAACGATGTTCCTTCTTGTCATGCTCATTATAATACTTAACACGGGTAGGTTGAGGAAAAATATTTGGGACAATCGCTGCAATTATGGCTTTATATTTATGGGTTGGGGCTGTAAGAGGAATGTAATTCCCGTTCGTTTTCATTACACCTGGAATAGGCCCAACAAAGCTGCTGACATGGAGTGCTTTAAAATCTTTAATTACGTTGATGACATATGAGCAAATGTGCAAGCCAATAGTATATTAAGGAACTTGTGTCTGTACATTGTATAATATGCAACCATTTTTGTTGTTGTCCATTCCTCATGCCTATTTCAGGCAATGTCTCCTAGACGCTATGATCCAACTAATGTATTTGATATTCATTTGGCTAATTGTTGGCTTTTCTTATTGTCATTGTTTTCTCCATTGACAATGATATACGAGGGCACCAAAATAATGTATTCGGTCTGTTTATTGTAGAAATGTGTCAAGATGATTGTATGAGCCATATTTTGATTGATGTTAGAGACACTCAATCCAAGAGTTTACATCTCGGTAAAGGAGACTCTAGTTATAACTATTTTCACGGTTATCAAGTTTTAATCAATTAAATTGCTTGGATTATACCTCATAATTTACCTGTATAAACCGAACAGTTGTCAGGTAGCCTTGCTTTCAGGGTGAACATTTCCTACGGAAAATTGTTACAACAGATCAATCAATCAATCAGTTATTCAGCTGTGTACGGCCAACGCATGTTGGCCTTTTACGCTTTATTAATAGACTTAAAGAATATTTCTTTAATATTCGCGAATTGGATAAGAGTAGCCACCACTTTTCGGACTTATATCCGCTTGCAAGCAAACACGTACTCCGGGGAACATTAGAGTGAGCTTGGCTAATTAAATATATCCTTAAGGATGGAAACAGCCCATTTGATATTTTAAGGTATCAACCGCATACTATTTAATTTGCATGTATGGTCGAGGAAAATGAAAACTCCGGCTATAGTCTGATTCTATTTGAAACGCTAGAGATGTACACACGTTCAATTTCTGACCATGTGTTATATTTACAACCTTTTATGTTTAAAGCAAATATTGGAATTATGATCACTATAATACGGTGCCATATGCATGACAAACAAACGACTTTTAGGAACACAGCGTGAAGACTACGTCATGTCACGAAATCAACTGTCTAAGTCAAGGTAACATCATTGTACAAACTGTACCAAAAATGTACAAACGTCTGTATGTTAGGAATGAAAACAATCGGATATCATGGAAAATGTCAGCATTCGCTGATGTGCAAGATACGTTCAAACTTAATCGGAATCATTTTGATAGTTTGTAAACAGGGAAGGCTCACAAAACATGAAAAGATTTAAATGACATTATTGATGAATACATGGTAAATGTAATTTATAAACTTAGGAACCAATTTACCCCATATATACTGTCAATGTAAATGCCAAGCATACTAGGTCATTGCACACAACCGCTTGCTAGTATACGAAGACAGAATAATTATGTTGAAAAAGACCATGCAGATCACGGCTTTATTTCACCCATTGGCGACGCGATACCCAAGCAAACGATATTCAAAGGTGATTATTGATTGCATTATGTCCATTTGCATTATTTTGGTCTATACCATACGACCAACTGTGGATAAGTCATATAATGGAATTGGGATCGATCTGACCAGTATTCAATGTTATCAATCTGTTACTCTAAAAATTGTGTACATAATACATATGTGTTCTGAAATCTCATCAAACAACAATAGGACTGTGGGACCCAATAAATTGAATGTTTTTAATTACGTTTAACCTAAATGCTATTTTCATAATGTTACTACAGACATATCGTTCAAGACAAAGTGAAAACATTCAGGCATTTTAAACAATTGTTTCCAGCCCTTAACAAAATGAAGTTATATCACAGAAGAAAGGATTCATCTTTTCCACCTGTTTGGAGTGAACTTTTCAGTTCTCACAAGGTCATTAAATCGCGGCCAAAAAGAGATTGATCAAGATGGATCCCTGAGTAATTCATTGAGCTTATTTAAAATCAGTGTCACTAAGGGGACTGGATATTAGCAATATTGTCCACAATTCCATGTGTTCTCACTGACTGGAACAAGTTGTAAATTGCAATTTTGCTGAATCGTCCCTCAGTACTTACTCTCTTGGCCGATGCAATCACCGACCGGAACAAGTGCACATCTTGCTGTGCTGCTTTTCAATCATCACATAATTATCCCATTCCATATTCAAGTGCTTCATTCTTGGGGTACACTCCCTCTACTTGACTAAATTTGCAGTTGTCGATTGTTTCTGTTGAGGCTTTCTTTTCTTTGAGGCCGCCTATTCCCGTTATGCTGTTGTCACGCCATGCTCGTTCCAGCAAGGTTGTGGCATTTGTGCCTTTATATTCTCTATACTGATTAATTTTTGGATGCCTCCATAGTCGCAATTAACTTGGGTAAGTTCTCTGCTAATCTGCAACCTCTTGACTGTCCCACTGATGACATGGAGTTCCTCTCAGTGGTGTAGATGACACTTGAATCTAGGTACGAACGTCCGAATTTTAGTCTGGGGAAGGAGATGATCGTCATCTTGATTGACCTATTGTTGTTTGGGGTTTCCACTTCAGGCCCACTATTATCATCGGGTTTGGTGCCTAAGACTTTGATTGTATTCAGGGTCTGCGTAGTAATCATCATTTATATCTGTGGCACCATTGTTGCTGTGTCACAATATCCACTCTGTTATCGGAAAACTTGGTACGACTGGGAACGCATATATTTATATGACTGAAGCCAGAGAATACATTTCACACCAAAAACTTCATATAGACAAGACACATTTTGCGAGCTTCGTAATTAATCTAACATTATAATTTGTACATCGATTTACAGTATTAATGTGTAGCAAAAACAACTGCAACGAAGAACCATATAGTTCTAACAGGAATGACGTTTTTGGTAAGAATACAAAACGGTCATATATGAGCATAACAACATATCGAGCAAGTGTTTAAAGTATTTCTAGACACGCTACGAAGCCCCAACATGCAACGAAAAGACAATGTTATCTGGTTTTCAGTTTTAGTTGTAGTCAATATAGACACAGACAAATATATACATACAAGTGCGAAATATGCAAGTACAACTATTGTTGGAAAATGTACTTGTATCTTTCGTTTATATGTGGGTGGCAATTAAAACGGCCATTTGGTTTTAGTTATACTACAATTATACCTGCTGCCAGCTTCGGCAACTCAACAATTTATGGTGCTGTCAAATCAAACGTACGTTTAGCACATGTGCAATGATATTTTGGAAGAACAGTCGACATCAACATTTCAAAAACATATTCTACAAATATTTTCCAGTTGTTTAACTAAAGAACCTGGCAAAGATTATCAATGGAAAGTTGATTTATATCTACCTACTCACTTGACATCGTACAATGTTAATTCAAATAAAGTTTTGGGACACTCGTTCGACTTGTGAAAAAAAAATTAAATTAAGTACAAAAGTTTTAGCGGGTCTACTTTTTTTTTCCTTGCTGATTTTGGTTGTGGGGTGTAAATGAAAGTTGTTTGAATAGATGCCGTGCTTATCTGTGGCTGGTAATGGGGTGCGTATGCATTTGATGTTGAATCAGTTGCATCTATATGTAATTGAGCGTCCTTCGTAATTTTGGGATTGTTTTTCTAACACTGGAGAAGGATGGGCCAGGAAAGAATGTTTTTGCCTTTACAAGTTTACTATTTTGACTTATAACCAGCTGTCTTCATGATGGCCATATTTTTCGACACGCATGGCATCGAAGAAGATTAGGAATCTATTTCTCCTCCACCTTCACTTACAAAAAGCCAACCTTGACCACTTCATGACTCCTTTTAATGTATCGAAGGTGAGTAAAATTGTGTTGTTGTCCTGCAGATCGGTATTAAATTTAAAACGTATTCTATGGACTGTAGTGACACCTTCGTTTGTTATACCTTCAATGATGTATGAGTTGCTGACTCCAGCCAAGTCACGACAACGTATCACGCCTTTGGACGTACAGAGTCTCGTGTGAGACAATGAGGTAACTAGAATATGGAAGAAAGTTTTCATTTTCTTCAAATTGACTGTTATACCTGAACGCTCAAATTCAAGAAGAAGGAAGCTCGCTTTCAATTGTTTTAACGCTTTGTTGGTGTACCTATTTATTCCGTAATTCTTTTCTCAATCACAAAGGAACACAGTACTGCATTAGGTTCTGAGACATCTTTTGACTGCATAACCATAAAGCGTGACAATGACTCCGCACTGCATTGCTTGACAGCTGTGTTCGATTGAGTTCTGTTTCGTTTCAGTTGATTTGGTTGGCACTCAAGTGCCGAGGATACACCAATGCTATAATCAGTCAATACAATTACCTATGATTGACCCTTGAAGTTGCCATTTGTTATTGTGGGTAATATTACCTCTTGATTGATAAGTTAAGCTTCCGATCTCTATGAAATCTTCTAAAACTTGAGAAAGGGACAGCTAAAGTGAGAGGCTGTAGAGGTAACACTGGTATCAAGAGTGATACGAGAAGGAAGATAAAAACGGTGAGCAAGTAAAGAAAGGATTCCTAGGGCTTGCCGTTAAAAGCCTACTTGTCGAGACCGTGACCATCCCGACCACCCCTATAGAACAATTAGAGGCCGAAGCAGCGTATTGCATCGGAAAGTTTCTGCTCAATTTCCAGGATCCTTTTCTCGCCCGACACTACATGCAAAACAGCCAAACATTTTACCTATACATAGTCGGCTCTTATAACACGTAGTGAGAAATGTTGGGCCAATTCCACACCACCGAACCCGATGGGGGTATGGTATCTCTCGCTTTAAACTTAAAAATGGAAAGAAGTTAATAAACTATCCACAAATGTAAATCAGGGATTGAGACTATTGCTAGATGATATACTTTACCTTTTTCTTATATATATATATATATATATATATATATATATATATATATATATATATATATATGTATATAGATATAGATATATATATAAAGAGAGAAACAGACAGAGACATAGAAAGGGAGGAAAAAGAAAATTCTATGTAACAAAAGGTCCCACTCCACACTACATTATTGTTGTTATACATAATAAGTGAGGTCTTTAATATGCGTTTTATATAGCACAACACGTTACAAATGCAGTCAGCTTCATATAGTTATAGACATTGATTTTGTATCACCCGTATGTTCTTCTTTAGAATATATATTCAAAATGATGACTTGACAAAGATGATGTGGACAGGATTGACAAAATTTATGTGCAGAACCAAATAAATGAATTATACAGATTCGTTTTAATGGCGTCTTATCCATAGAATCATAATGTGTTAATATTTCTGAGTTCTTACAAGTGGCACATATATCTCACTTAACTGGATTACCAATAAAAATAGTGATGATCCATGATTTTCTTAAAGAGGTAGAAGAATAATGTTAGCAAACATGATTGATGGAGAGCGACAAACATTTGTTTTAAGTATTTCAATATATATATATAATTTACTAACTGCGGAACAACCAACAGAAACCTAGGAAAACTGGTAATCTTGAACAATATGTGAGTGTTAGGCAACGCAAGTGAGATCACAGCAATGTACTTTCCATGGTTCAAAATTCTCTAAAGGTCTAATAACATTTCCATCTCGCTCTCTCTCCCTCTACATATATATATATATATATATATATATATATATATATATATATATATATATATATATATATATATATATATATATATATACACATATATATATATATATATATATATATATATATATATATATATATATATATATATATATATATATATACACATATATATATATAAATAACTACGTAATTATTCTTACAATAACGTCACATTGTTCATTCACACAAACACTTGAAAGACATGATACGCAACATAAAGAGCATACATACCGAAAAAACGAAAGCGCTCCTAGGAAAATGGCAAGGTAATTTTTTTGATCTTCTGTTTATTCAACTAATTGTTCAATGGAATATCTAGAACCTGTTCATTATTTCGCACACACTCACATATATATATATTATTACTTATTTGTTTATTTATTTATTGTATTTAATTCGTACGTGAAAGGAAGGTGTGGACTGTCTTCTTGACATTTTCATGAATTAGGAGGATTGTAGATTATAACACAATTAGTAAGTAATCATTATTAGACTGGATGTCAACTGTTAGAGATAGTTATCTTTTGTCAAATCGATAATGTATTACTTTACAAAATGTTAATAGCGTCTTGGAGTTACTGGACAGAATGGAGTAAATGCAATTGCAATGGAGAAATAGAGAGGACACGAGATTGCTTTCATTATCATCCAAACGGTTCCCAAACACCTGCGACCGGCTGCCATGGAGCTAAAATGGAAACCATATTGTGTACCAATAATGCGGCTTCTTGTCATCCAGGTGTGTAACGCTAATATTTTATGGTGTGTGATCTTTCCTTAAAAATCAAAAAAATAAATCTCTCTGACAGGTAATGATTTGGACTAAATCGTATGATCAAGATACAGTCTGTTCTGGTCCATTGTTAAATACGATAATGCAGCTGTTACTAAGTAGAGTGGGAAACAAATTTACAACATTTTAATGTGTGTTGATTCTCGTATTTCTGTATTATATAATATATTTTCATTTTGATATGGTAGATTACTATTCAATATCCATTTCATCAAGGTCAGTATTACTGAGATTAAATATTTGCTACTTTTCTAATGAATGTATTACTCACCAGCACATGGGCTAATCCATCGTTCTACTCAGCGATATGCAATACCAGCAAATTAACATTAGTGCAATGTTTATGCACTGATTCTGCCCCCATGTCACGAAATGTAATAGGAGCATTGGAATTTGTTCCTTCAAGAAATGAAAATGGGAGAGTATACAAAAAAGAAGGGCAAGAACGTTCCTTTGGCAATGCCTTTACATATATTTAAAACAAATCATAAGATCTAGTGTTGCATTACCTCTTGTAATGAAAACGTATATGCATTGGATATGACGAATATTTTGAAGTTATTCTCCTGTGGGAAAATACTGAATATTATAATTGTTTCATGCCTTATGTCTATGCTTTGATGTATCACAATGCTATTATCCAAAACGTCATCCTTTAAAGTCATTATAATTCCGAACCCAACAATAACATTGATTATGCTTCAGATGTTTAGACTAGAATAAAGAATTCTTAGTTAGACAAGATTGTATACCCCCTCCATTAGACTTAATTCGTCAATACTAATTTCTGAAATTACTCTGCCAACTTAATGATAATTCCATACTACACGATTTTAAAGTCAGAATCAAGACTGTATAATCAATCCATATTCATGTAAACATGTTTACCATTACAAATGACTGAATGATTGATTGATGGTATTTCAACGACGCAACAGCACGTTTAGGATATTTAGCCGCATGCAATGTGTTATATGCATGAACGTTTAAAAATGGTAAATGTGTTGAAATCGACTAGCGAAATCAAACACCAAATAGTTGAAAATAAAATGGTAAAATGGTAATAGTGAACTATAAAGATTCCCGATCAACGGGGGTGGGGGGGTGGGTGTAAATGGGGTATGTTGAATGACAACATATGAAAATATGTTGAAAATAAAGGATGGTATTTAGCTAACTTAAAAAGGCAGACAAGTTATAGCTTAGAATAAATGTTTACTTCCTTAAAGAATACAAACGATGTTTATTGTAACAAAATGTTCGTTCTTGTCATGCTCATTATAATACTTAACACGGGTAGGTTGCAAATCGAAACACTCAGTCATAAAGTGCTTGCCAGTGAATATTTTATAGCAAGAAATGCGCTCTGGTGGATCCTCACTTTTTAGTATGTGGGTGTGGCTATATACGTATGTCCTATTCGAATTCTTTCATTTTCTTGATTTGTCTGTTTGTCCTTGTCACTCACGCTCACCAAGAAGGCAGCCTAATGTCATCGTTTTAACACATTTGGGTGTGCCGATAGATCGGGTTATAGTTTTCTCAATTACAAAATGAAACTCTCTTGCATTACATTTTGAAGCATAGTTTGAATGTATAACCATAAAGCGTGCAAATTACGCCACACTACATGGTTCGACCGCAGAGTCAGATTGAGTTTTTGTTCGTTTTAGTTGATGTTGTTTCCAATTTACATGATGGTTTGTTCACAATTCAGCACCAATGACCCCGCCCACCACGGAAACCAACGAGGGGACACTTATCAAGTGCCAGCGATACACAGATGATGCAGAGACAAATAATTGAGAACCAATAAATACATTATACAGATTTGTTTTCATGGTGTCTTATACATAGTGCCATAATGTGCCATAATGTGTTAATAGTTCTGAGTTCTTACAAGTGGCACATATATCTCACTAAACTGGATTATCAATAAAAAATAGTGATGATCAATGACTATCTTAAAGAGGTAGAAGATAATGTTAGCAAACACGATTGATGTAGAGCGACAATGAGTTGTTTTGCTTAAGTATATATATATATGTATATATATATATATATATATATATATAGATATATATATATATATATATATATATATATATATATATATATATATATATATATATTTACTAACTACGGACCAACCAACAGAAATCTGGTAAAAATGGTCGTAGGGAACAATATGTGAGTGTTATGCAACGCAAGTGATATCACAGCAATGTACTTTACATGGTTCAAATTGCTCTAAAGGTTTAATAACACTTCCATCTCTCTCTCTCTCTCTCTCTCTCTCTCTCTCTGTATATATATATATATATATATATATATATATATATATATATATATATATATATGTATGTATATTTATATATGAAGATATATAATTACGTAATTACTGTTACAATGAGGTCACATTGTTCATTCACACAAACACTTGAAATACATGATTCGTAAGATCAAGAGCATACATAACGAGAAAACGAAATCGCTTCTAGGAATAAGGCAAGGTTATTTCTCTGATCTTCTGTTTATTGAACTAATTGTTCAATGCAATACCCGGCACCTGTATATATTCATTATTTCGCACACACTCGCACACACACACACACACACACACACACACACACACACACACACACACATATATATATATATATATATATATATATATATATATATATATATATATATATATATATATATATTATATAGTTATTTTTTATTTATGGTTTTTAATTCGTACTTGAAGGAAAGGTGTGGACTGTCTTCTTTACATTTTCATAAGTTAGGAGGATCGTATATTATAACACAATTAGTAAGTAATCATCGTTAGACTGCATTGTGAACTGTAAGAGATAGTTATCTTTTGTCAAATCGATAATGTATTACTTTACAAAACGTTAATAGAGACTTGGAGTTACTGGACAGAATGGAGTAATTGCAATTGCAATGGAGAAATAGAGAGGACACGAGATTGCTTTCATTCTCATCCAAACGGGTCCCAAACACCTGCGACCGGCTGCCATGGAGCTAAAATGGAAACCATGTTGTGTACCAATAATGAGGCTTCTTGTCATCCAGGTGTGTAACGCTAATATTTTATGGTGTGTGATCTTTCCTTAAAAATTAGAAAAAATAAATCTCTCTGACAGGTAATGATTTGGACTAAATCGTATGATTCAAGATACTGTCTGTTCTGGTCCATTGTTAAATACGATAATGCAGCTGTTACTAAGTAGAGTGGGAAACAAATTTACAACATTTTAATGTGTGTTGATTCTCGTATTTCTGTATTATATTATGTATTTTCATTTTGATATGGTAGATTACTATTCAATATCCATTTCATCAAGGTCAGTATTACTGAGTTTAAATATTTGCTACTTTTCTAATGAATGTAATACTCACCAGCACATGGGCTAATCCATCGTTCGACTGTGCGATATGCAATACCAGTAAACTAACATTAGTGCAATGTTTATGCACTGATTCTGCCCCCATGTCACGAAATGTAATAGGAGCATCGGAATTTGTTCCTTTAAGAAATGAAAAAGGGAGAGTATGCAATAAAGAACGGCAAGAACGTTTCTTTGGCAATGCCTTTACATATATTTAAAACAAATCATAAGATCTAGTGTTGCATTACCTCTTGTGATGAAAACGTATATGTATTGGATATGACGAATATTTTGAAGTTATTCTCCTGTGGGAAAATATGGAATATTATAATTGTTTCATGCCTTATGTCTATGCTTTGATGTTTCACAATGCTATTATCCAAACAGTCATCCTTTAAAGTCATTATAATTCCGAACCCAACAATAACATTGATTATACTTCAGATGTTTAGACTAGAATAAAGAATTCTTAGTTAGACAAGATTGTATACCCCCTCCATTAGACTTAATTCGTCAATACTATTTTCTGAAATTACTCTGCCAATTTAATGATAATTCCATACTACACGATTTTAAAGTCAGAATCAAGACTGTATAATCAATCCATATTCATGTAAACATGTTTACCATTACAAATGACTGAATGATTGATTGATGGTATTTCAACGACGCAACAGCACGTTTAGGATATTTAGCCGCATGCAATGGGTTATATGCATAAACGTTTAAAAATGATAAATGTGTTAATATTGACTAGCGAAATCAAATACCAAACAGTTGAAAATAAAAAGGTAAAATGGTAACAATGAACTATAAAGATTCCCGATCAACGGGGGGTGTAAATGGGGTATGTTGAATGACAACATATGAAAAGATGTTGAAAAAGATGGATGGTATTTAGCTGACTTAAAAAGGCAGACAAGTTATAGCTTAGAAAAAATGTTTACTTCCTTAAAGAGTACAAACGATGTTTATTGTAACAAAATGTTCGTTCTTGTCATGCTCATTATAATACTTAACACGGGTAGGTTGCAAATCGAAACACTCAGTCATAAAGTGCTTGCCAGTGAATATTTTATAGCAAGAAATGCGCTCTGGTGGATCCTCACTTTTTATTATGTGGGTGTGGCTATATACGTATGTCCTATTCGAATTCTTTCATTTTCTCGATATTGTCTGTTTGTCCTCGTCACTCACGCTCACCAAAAAAACAGCATAATGTCATCGCTTTAACCCTTTCCAATTTACATGATGGTTTGTTGACAATTCAGCACCAATGACCCCGCCCACCACGGAAACCAACGAAGGGACACTTATCAAGTGCCAGAGGTACACAGATTTTATACGTAGTCGAAAACATTACCTATGATTGACCCTTGATGTCACCACCTTCTAGAGTCGTTCAAATTACCTCCTGATTGAAAAATGAGGCCACCTCTTTCTAGGAAGTCTTCTAAGACTTGAGAAAGGAAATGCTAAGGGATAGACTATAGGGGTAACGGAGAAGAAAGATAAAGAAGGCGCACAAGTAACAAAATGACTTCCTAAGGCTCGGCGTGACCAACCGATTTGTCGAGACGAGGCTTAAGTACAGGCTAAACAGTTTCTTGCATCGAACTACAAGGATCATTTCCTCCACCGCCAATTGATGCACCCCAAGGATAACTGGTTCCATCTGTTCAGTAGCCTATTATGACACGTAGTGAAGCAAGTCGGTGTTGAAAGTTCTTGTATACCTTGTTCGTTTGAAGGAGACAATTTATTGTATGATATTTACACAAACTCTTTTTAATGTATAGTCTGGGCTAATAAACACGGTATATTGTCAAATTCTATTTCTTAAATTTAAATTAGGTTGCACATAGTGGCGATGTCTAATTTTATAGACTCTGCTGAATTTTGTATAGTGGTAGCTTGGTTAGTTTAACTTAGGACAACAACATTACTTTGGTATTATATGGGTCAACTTAGTGGTCTTGTTTCATCAAACATTGACACATTATTCGGCTTGGAAAAATGATATGTGCATAAGACTATCAGAGAATTGTAACCGAGTGGGTTTTGGATTAAATGAATAACTCAACACAATGTGTGAAAGATGAAAATGTATTAAACTAATTAGTCATGAAAAATGTATGATGTAAAAACAAACAATGATTCTCACACACTCTCAATATACAATTGATCCAATCACTCTACACCAACATTAACACATTCAAATAAACCAATAATATAACTCGCTGATACACAGCTTCTACAAACCTCAGTTTCAAAATAATAGTACACATTGAGATATCAATATAGTTTCACGTATAGACTGGGCCTGGGATTCAAACAATCTCAAGTTTTCAAATACGTTTCAATTGTCTGCACTGTCATTAAGGTTCACAGATCTTCTGTTAAGATTCAAAACAAATCTCATGTAAATACAAATCTACCAATTTAAACAACAATTGGAATAAACATATGCTTCTTGACCCTTGTACTGTCGCATGACTCATTAACCGAAAACCGTACACTTTCACAACGTTCCTCGTGTTGACCCACTCTTGTATTGGCCGCTCACACTAATCACGGATCCACTACATGTACAGTCAGTCATACGTATACACGTTCAGACAGCATACAACACCCTTGAATTATCTACGTCTACAGTCGTGGATCAACCACATGTACAGACATACGTACATACATATAGACAACCTCGTAACCTCCTAACCACGCAACGTCGTAACCACCTCGTAACCACCACGTAAGCTACAATAAAAAAAATTGGTAATAATATTGAGTTCTAAAAGTACTAATACATTAAAGTCTTAAAAACAAGATGAAATTCACAGTTCATAACGTTTCAAATATGCGTTTTAATAAATTAATCATCACAAGATATGGCAATACAAACTCAATTAACTTCGCACATCAAACAAAATATAAATTTAACACTTACCCAGATGGCTTTTAGAAATATCACGTGAAAACTACGTTCTCTTCTCACCAGATCCAAAAGATCACTGTCGATTATACCTTAATCTTGCTTAATTCATAGGACATTGAGTAATATTCTGGATAAAGTATCCGTGCATATCGTTCTTATGATGTCCGTAGCCGCAAGTAGCTTACGGCAGCAAGACATATGTTGGTTCCGTCGCTCGTCTGGAAAAAATAACATGTTCATCCCAGATAGCGCTGTACGCATGCACAACACAAATAATCAAATATTGTTCAGGCAAAACAATAGTGTGTTTTTTCTTTCTAATTCTTATACTTTATAGTAGACCTTGAGGGTCAAACTTAATTTGTACGACACTCCTTGTAATCTCACCAGATACCGCCAACAAACGGAACGAAATATCAGGAGTGACACTTCTGTGGAGAGGGCTCTTTTTTTTTCTTACAAAATTGGACTTGTCTTCTTGTGGTAGGATCATCATCATCGTCATAAGTCTCTAGAAATAGTGTCGTCCTTGAGGCACAGTGCAGAACATCTGAACAGTTTCCTCCACTTTTCTCGACCATGTGCCAATGCAATGTCTCCTCAAAACCTTTCCTGGTCCATTCTGGGATGTTTTCAGTCCAATGTTTTTCTGTCGGAGATGCTGCCCTGCAGTGCTGTTGTGGATCGACTGTTGGCTCTGGTGACATTGCCATTTTAGCTTTCTCTTTTTGACAGTGGTGAAGAGGTATTCACAATTGCATACTTTGTGCCTGATGGTGTTACGCACTTCTTCATTTGTGATGTGGTCCATGTAAGAGATAGAAAGGATGGTTCTGTAGCTTCTCATTTCATGTGTCTGTAATTATGCTGTCAGGGTCAAGGTCTCACATGAATAAAAAAGGACGAAGATGGCTAGTGCACTCATTAGTCTGATTTTGGTTTAAAGACAGATATTCTTGTCTCTTCAGATGGGTATTAGCTTTATCATAGCTGCCGTTGTGTGTGCTAATTGAGACAAAATCTCTGCTTTTGATCCCTCTTCGGTTATTATAATCAATATATTTGAAATTGTCTTCTGTATCCAGTTCCTGTCTTCTGACTTTAATCTTGGTTGTGATTTGTGTGTAACTGTTTGTCCTCAGCTTTGTCCTCTCGGCTCTTATCTCCATGTCAAATCTGGATGATGTTTCATCGAGTTTCTTCACTAAGGTGGCAAGCTCGTCATCACTGCATACCTGCCCATCAATGTCGTCTGCAATGTGTTGGCTGGTCATGTTACGCCCTCCAATGCTGACTGTCCAATAATAGTTTACCAGGGCTCCGCTTATGATTCGTTGGTAGATGATGAAAAGCATGGGTGACGGGAGAGAGCCTTGAGGTACTCCAACTGTTGTCATGAACAAGTACCCACATAACTGTAAGCAATTAATGCACTGTTAGCTTTGGTATACAGCTGCTTGATGGTATTGATCAACGTTAGACCCATATTGTACTTCTTCACTGTGGTCCACAATGTTTCATGCCACACTGTCAAAAGCCGTTTTGAAATTTATGAACACATGATACATGTCTTTTTGATGTTGCGAGTACTCTTCACACAGACCCCTCCTATTATATATTTGTTATATTGCGCTTCTTCCACACCGGAACCCTACCTGTTCTTCAGAGATTATTTCTTACTAATGTCGTATGATACAAGTTCTAAAATACTTTGTCAGTGTGTCAAGATCTCCAAACTTTGAGAGTTAGAGATGGTGGTCCGGTGAATACAAACATACAGTTACATATGGGCTTTTTCGTAAATGTCTTTATATTATTGTGTAGTATACTTTCTTATGTTGCTGATATTGGGTTCTCGGTTGCTTCGCGTTATCGCCCCTAGTGGCACAGTCTATCACTTCCTTAATTCATTTCATGGTGAGATTATATTCTCCTGTTCTCAACGACATTTAAATTGGCCAATAGTTAAGCAATTTGCATTAATTTCTTCTTTAGTTGTTTTGCCGATGGCAATAATGTTATGTTTGGTGTCTTTTGCTTTCGTTGTGTAAGACCTAGGATCTGTTTCATATGTTACTATTTGTGTATAGTTTATTCTTTTCTCCTTATTTCTGTGTTTGTTTTACTATGTAGCGATTAAGTATTCCTCTCTTTCGAATATCAGAGATGTCCCCAGGATATTTGCATTCACCGCATTGATGAAATGTGTGCTGCTTTTTAGAAATTTATATATCTAGGATTTCAATTGCTCTGGGAGAGGGGTGTCTAAAAATAATATTTTTGTGTAAAAATATTTGGGACATTCGTTGCAATTATGGCTTTATATTTATGGGTTGGGGATGTAAGAGGAACGTAATTCCGGTTTTTATTACATCTGGAATGGGCCCAACAAAGTTGTTGACATGGAGTGCTTTAAAATCTTTAATTACTTTTATGAAAAATGAGCAAAAGTGCAAGCCAATAATATATTAAGGAACTTCCGTCTGTACATTGTATAATATGCAGCCATTTATGTTGTTGTCCATTCCTCATGCCTGTCTCAGGCAATGTTTCCTGGACGCTATGATCCAATTAATGTATTTGAGATTCATTTGGCTAATTGTTGGCTTTTCAAAATAATGTATTTGGTCTGTTTATTTTTGCTATGTGTCAAGTAGATTTTATGAGCCATATTTTGCCTGATGTTAGAGCCGCTCAATCCAAGAGTTCACAGCTCAGTAAAGGAGACTCTAGTTATAACTACTTTCGGGGTTATCAAGTTTTAATCCCTTAAAGTGCTTGGATTATACTTAATAATTTACCTGTATAAAACGAACAGTTGTCAGGTAGCTTTTATTTCAAGGTGACCATTTCTTGCGGAAAATTGATACGACTGATCAATCAATCAATCAGTTACTCAGCTATTTACGGCCAACACATGTTGGCCTTTTAAGCTTCATTAATAGACTTAAAAAAATATTTCTTTACTATTCGTGAAGTGGATAACAGTAGCCACCATTTTTCGGACTTATATCCGGTTGCAAGCAAACACGTAATTAGAGTGTGTTATCTGGCTAACTAACTATATCCTTCAGGGTTGATACAGCCCATTTGATATTTTAATGTATCAACCGCTTACTATTTAATTTGTTTGTATGGTCGACGAAAATGAAAACTCCGGTTATAGCCTGATTATATTTGAGACGCTAGAAGTTCAATTTCTGCCCATTTGTTAGATTTATAACCAATTATGAGTAACGCAAATATTGGAATTATGATCACTCTAATACGGTGCGAAACTATACCAATGTCGCATACGCAAGACAAAAAAAATGTTTTCAGGAACACAGCGTGGAGACTACGTCATGCAAGAAATCAACTGCCTAAGTCAAGAAGTCAAGGTAACATCATTGTACAAACTGCACCAAAAACGTACAAACGCCTGTATGTTAGGAATGAAAACAATCGGATATCATGGAAAATTTCAGCATTCGCTGATGTGCAAGATACGTTCAAACTTAATCAGCGTCAGTTTCATAGTTTCTACACAGGGAAGGCTCACAAAACAAGAAAAGATAGAAATGACATTATTGATGAATACTTAATAAATGTAACTGATACAATTAGGAACCAAATCACGATACGAAAGTAGAATGTCACCAACGATTCGTTGCTTATTCTAAAATATTTATTTTGAACTTATATGCATCATTCAACATTTCAGTGACGAACACGGCACCTCCTGGTAAGTTTACCTTATCCAGTATTCTAAGACTTCCTATAATGTACCAATGTTCAAAAGAAGAATGGAGAAGACCACAATGAATACTTTATTTTAAAATAGAATATTTCGAGAACTAGCTATGTCAGACATTTACAAGTGCAACAGATACCAAAGTTTGTATCAGTCAGTGTGATGTCCATGTGTAATATGTCGGTACAATATTTACTAGAGATTAGTTTACGATAATATTTGCTAGGGCAAGTATTTGTCCTTAGCAACGTATACAGTTCAAGCCTAACAAATTATAGGTAATATAGTGGCACCAACATTTCTTTAACTTTTATACATTGTTTTGTTTTATCTGATACACATCATCCAACATTTCAGTGTCAGTAATGATCACGATACCTCCTGGTAAGTTAACTTATGCAGCCTTCTTAAGCCTTTCTTAACGACAACACGGTTAAATGAAAAGTGATAAAGAAGACAATAATTACTTTCTTGTACACTTGAATATTGTTAGCAACCTCACTCACACAAACCTGACCATTCTAACAGGTCACCAAGGCGTCGAGCAATCAATGACATTTAAAGGTTGAAATATCAGTACATTATTTACAACAGAGCAGTTTAGGACACATTTTGCGAGGGTAGGAATATACGAATTAGATACTTTCAATGTAAATGCCAAGCATACTAGGTCATTGCACACAACCGCTTGCTAGTATACGAAGACAGGACTAATATCTTGAAGAAAGACCATGCGGATCACGATTATATTTCATCCATTGGAAACGCGATATACAAACTAACGATATTCTAAGTTGATTATTGATTGCATTATGTCCATTTACATTATTTTGGTCTAAACCATACGACCAACTGTGGATGAGTCATATAACGGAATTAGGATCGATCTGACCAGTATTCAATGTTATCAATCTGTTGCTCAAAAATTTGTGTACATAATACATATGTGTTCTGAAATAGAATCATACAATTATAGGACTGAGAGACAGAATAAATTGTAAGTTTTTAATTACGTTTTATTTAAATGCTATTTTCATAATGTTACTAAAGACAAAGTGAAAACATTCAGGCATTTTAAACAATTGTTTCCAACCCTTAAAAAAATGAAGTGATATCACAGAAGAAAGGATACTTCTTTTCGAGCTGTTTAGAGTGACCTGGTCAGTTCTCACAAGGTCATTAAATCGCGGCCAAACAGAGATTGATCAAGATGGATCCCTGAGTAATTCAATGAGCTTATTTCAAATCAGTGTCACTAAGGGGACTGGACATTAGCAATATTGTCACCAATTCCACGTGTTTTTCACTGACTGGAACAAGTTGTAAATTGCTATTTTGCTGAATCGTCCCTCAGTACTTACTCTCTTGGCCGATGCAATCACCGACCGGAACAAGTGCACATGTTGCTGTGATGCTTTTCAATCATCACATAATGATCCCATTCAATATTCGAGTTCGAGTGCCTCATTCTTGGGGTACACTCCATCCACTTGATTAAATTTGCAGTTTGCGATTGTTTCCGTTGAGGCTTTCTTGTCACATCTGCCTTTTCCTGTTACGCTGTTGACACGCCATGCTTGTTCCCGCAATGTTGTTGTATTTCTGTACTTCCAATAAATTGTCTTTATTTTCTCTATACTGATTTTTTTTCTGGATGCCTCCATAGTCGCAATTAACTTGTGTAAGATCTCCGCTAATCTGCAACCTCTTGACTGTTCCACTGATGACCTGGATTTCATCTCAGTGTTGTAGATGACACTTGAGTCCAGGTACGAACGTCCGAATTTTAGTCTGGGGATGGAGATGTTCTTCATCTTGATTGAGGAACGGTTCTTTGGGGTTTCCACTTCAGGCCCACTATTATCATCGATTCTGTTGCCTAACACTTTGATTGTATTCAGGGTCTGAGTAGTAATTATAATTTATATCTGTGGCACCATTGTTGCTGTGTCTTCATATCCACTCTGTTATCCGAAGACTTGGTACGACTGGGAATGCGTTTATTTATATGACTGACGCCAAGATGTGAAGAAAAGCATCCGTCACAGAGAATACATTTCACACAAAAAACTTCATATAGACAAGACACATTTCGCTAGCATTGTGATTAATCTAACGTTATAATTTGTACATCGGTTTACATTATTAATGTGTTGCAAAAACAACTGCAACGAACAAGCATATAGTTCAAACAGGAATGAAGTTTTTGGTAAGAATACAAAACGGTCATGTATGAGCACAATAACGTAGCGAACAATTGTATAAAAGTGTTTCTAGACAAGCTACGATTCCCCAACATGCAGCGAAAAGACGATGTTATTCGGTTTGCAGTTTTAGTTGTAGTAAATATAGACACAGACAAATATATAAATACACGCACGAAACATGCAAGTACAGCCATTATTGAAAAATGTACTTGTATCTTTCGTTTCTATGCGGGTGGCATATGAAACGGCCGTTTGGTTTTAGTTATACTATAATTATACCTGCTGCCAGCTTCGGCAACTCATCAATTTATGCTGCTGACAAATCAAACGTACGTTTAGCACATGTGCAACGATATTTTGGAAGAACAGTCGACCTTCACAGTTTATAAACATATTCAACGAATATTTTCCAGTTCCCTAACTAAAGTACCTGGCATAAATTATCAATGGAAAGTTGATTTATATCTATCTTCTCACTTGGCATCATACAATGGTTATTCAAATAAAATTTTGGGACACTCGTTAGAGATGTGAAAAAGTTTTTTCCTTGGTGATTTTGGTTGTGGGGTATTAATGAAAGTTGTTTGAATAGATGCCGTGCTTATTTGTGGCTGCTAATTTGATATGTTATTAACTGATGTTGAATCTTGTGAATCTATATGTACTTGAGCGTCTTTCGAAATTTTGGGATGGTATTTAAACATTAGAGAAGTATGGGCCAGGAAGGGATGTTTTTGCCTGTACAAGTTTACCATTTGACTTAATGAGCAGCTGTCTTCATGATGGCCATATTTTTGACACGTATGGCATCGAAGAAGATTAGGAATCTATTTCTCCACCTTTCAACACGTATGAGTTCTTTTCTTTTGTCGAACGTGGGTAAAATTGTCTTGGTATCCTGCAGATCGGTATTAAGTTTAAAACGTATTCTACGGACTGTAATGACACCTTCACTGTTATAGCTTCAATGATGTATGAGTCGCTGAATCCAGCCAAGTCACGACAAAGTATCATGCCTTTGGACGTACATAGTCTCGTGTGAGCCAATGAGGTTGTCACAGAATTAGGCGAAAATTGAACTGATTTTTGTTCTTCTTGAATTGCAAACGAAACTCACCATTTTCTTGATTTCGTCGTACACGCATTACCTGGGGTGATTAAGTGGTTTTCTCCAAGGTAAGTGGCGTGTAACGATTTGCATGTGCCAGTTTGTTATTTACATGAAATCCGAAATACTCGTTTCACGTGGTGCACGGCAAGCTCGATGTGATTTATGTTCACCTATAGAGAGTATATAAGGCGAGATATTTCTCATAATAATTACGGGAACCAAAATATCTAATCGAAGGATAGATAAGCTCGTCTTGCAATCTCCAGCCAAAGGGGTGAGTGTTAAATTTACATTTTCGTTTTATTGTGAATTTTATTCAGATTATCATTTCGTATAATGATGCTTTTATTGCAATTAAACGTGGAATATTTGGAATTACTAGTCACTATTAGACTTTAAATGCAATATCGTAATCTACGGCTTAGATTATTTTTGAGACAACTATTATTAGTCTGGTTTTGTTTATTGTAGCTGTTACCGTGTTTCTGATACTGTAGCTGACAATCGCTGTTATCATAGATCTGATAATCGCTGATACCGTAGATGTCAATGTTTCTGATACCGTAGATCTGATACCGTAGATCTGATACCGTAGATGTCAATGTTTCTGATACCGTAGCTGCTAACGTAGTTGATACCATTTCTGATACCTTAGCTGTTAACACATCTGATACCATCTTTTGATAAACGTCTTTGATATCGTCTGATTTGTTGTGGGACATCTATTATTTGTTCCGGAACATCTCTGTATAAATATCTGAATGTGATTCTGCCGTTAATTTGTGCAAACGGAATTGAAGTATCTGTCTGTGTGTCGAACTGTCTGTTCGTCAACATCTGTGTAACGTGTAAATATCCGGAAAGCTAGAAGTCCGAGTGTCGGAGCTGTCTGAGTTGTAAAACATCCGGGTCGACATCTAGGGTAGTGAGGAACCGTTGGTTCTGGTAGATGTTGTATGTTGTCTGAACGTATAACTGTGGTGGATCCGTGAAGGGAAACGTCCGATAATAGTATTGGGCAACCCTAGGTTTTCGGGGAAACTGGGAGACGATTCAACTGTTGCTGAATCGTGCGGTTATACGGGGTCGAGACACATATGTGTATTGAAATTGTAATACAATTTAATACATTGATGTATTTGCATGCTTATGTCAGATCACAATAATATTTCAAGTGATCGCATAGATATCAATAAAAGCTAGCAACTTGATTGAATACAAGTATATGGTCGTGCTAGTTATCGCAATCCATCGTGCGATAGTATAGTTTGTCGATTGTGTACATTTTTCGTAATTTATACTTGCATTAATTTAACTTTCGTAAAGGATCCTTGGATCTGTGTATAGTCCAAGAGATCCCTTTACATCTGAGATTCCTTTTGTATTAATATTTAATTTGTTCATGTATTGTGAATGGTTGTGAGTGTAATTGTGGGTTGAGTGCATGAATTATTGTGTTGTTACATCTGTATTTTTTTCATTTATAATTTATTACATAAATTTATATTTTCTTTCACAAATTGTGTTTGTATTGTTCATTTAATCCACCCTCCTCTCGGTAACAATTCTGTTACAGAGTCGACTGGAATAAGGAACAAAGTTTTCATTTCCTTCAAATTGTATGTTTGACCTTCCCGCTCACATTCAAGCATAAGGAAGCTTGCTTTCAATTGTTTTAACGCTTTGTTGGTGTGTCGATTTATCCCGTAATTCTTTTCTCAATTACAAAAGAAGACAGATCTGCATTTGGTAATGAGGCATC